>JAOBRC010786227.1:0-10072 GCA_027575255.1 Scolionema suvaense | reverse complement strand
AAAATTCGAGCTTTATACTTCTGCGCGAAAATTAGATTTTCGCGCAACAGCCCTGCGCGAAAATTAAATGTGCGAAATAAGATACGCGAAAATAAAACTCGCGCGAAATTTGAGTGAATTAAGGTAACCAACCGATACTTGGATGATTGCTTATATAGTACAGGGTTCTCGATAGATTTGAAAGTAGGTGGCTACTTCCAGAAAGTAGACGGCACACCAAAAGGTGACCTGTTTTCTGTTCTTTCTTTTACGATCCGTTGAAAGGCGACAATCTGTTCGTAAAAATCACGTTTACACAGCAGTTAAAAATGGGTTTGCTCTCTCAGACTTGGAAGAGACTCAGTGAACAGCTCTCCTTCCCTTTCAACTTTGAATGAATAAGTTACGAGAGCTACTAATTGCTTGTAATTGATTGCATTTTAACCAAAACAAAACGAAGTGTGCTGTGATGCCACTTCCTCCAGAGCGCTAAGTGTAATACGGGAGAGGCTTCATTCTCCTGTCAGTGGTACCTTTCATGTCAGGGCCTAATACGGCCGCCATTTGACAGCGATGACTACTTTTGGGCATGCAAACATCAGTGCCCTAAAAATCATATGAGAAATTTTCTCGGCCACACTATGAAATATATCGATCAATGGAAGCTGTGCATATTGCCTAAGTGTTGAACTCATTTGCAGCCCACTCAGTTCTTGCTCCTATTTACATATGATATCCAGAATTCAGGATGTGACCTGTTTGATTGAGATGTGGTCACGTCATGCGATTAAAAACAGCTTTCACTTGTTCTGTTTCTGTTCCGCCTCAACATGGTCTAAGGCTCGCCAGGTTCACTGGCTCACAAGATGATTGGGCAACTGCCGCTCAAAAAATAGACCTGTATTAGGCCCTGCATGTGATTGCGCGATTTATCTGCCTGCGGAACACATAAATAGGGCATTGATGCTATGAAACATCTTGCAGAATCTGGGTAGTCTTGACAAAGACGCTGAACAAAAAGTAGTAGCACAAGATCGAAAATAGGCAGGTATCTGTACTGGCTACTGGCTGCTAATGACAACCCAGTAGTAGTGATCTCCAGATGATGCCACATGTCAAGCTTAGTAACTTCTTTTGACCCATTAATGGCTAGCCAGGACTCACTAAACATTGATGTTTAGAATGCAATTATACCGTAATTGTCTGAATGAGCGTGGGGGCGCTCATTTAATTTTCTACCTTTGGAAGGGGCGCTCATTTGAGGGGGCTCTCATTCAAGCCGGGGCGCTCATTACAAAAATGCAAAGTAGGTGCTAAAATAATAGTGAATCATTATGGAATGTGTTTGTTAACTCCCTTATTATGCAAAGAAAAAACACAATATCTGACTGAAGGTAATTCTTTTCTTGTTTGTTATTGTTATAAACGATCTGAGTGAGCGTCTATGCACATCATACATGGGAAATTTCAGCACCCCTTTCCTGGTTTGAGGGGGGGCACTAATTTAAGCCGGGGCGCTCTTTCAAATAATTATGGTACTCTATTTCCTTTGCGCCTCGCGTCTCATTTCTCTTCTTGAGTACTAAACCCTTAAAACTAGTGGCCGCAGACTGTCAACTTATATTAGATTTTTTTGTCTTATTCTCTAAGATTGTGATAGATGTTTCTTTGAAAGTGTTCTTTCTGCAAGGAAAGCACAAATATAATTTGCACTTTCTACAAATCTGTGCAGATATGAGCTGCTTGTATTAAGAAGTGTGAACCACCTGTGTCATGCCTGGCCAGGGACTAGGATTAGATGTACCTTCGGGATGTTCTTGCCCCACTGCTGATACTCTCAGATAGTGACAAGTGTGGCTGAAAATTCATTATAAACTTAAAATTACATGGTGAACCTATGACGTTCATTAAAAAATGCCGTGATGAAGACAACATCATAGCATGCTGGGGCACAACAGAAGAAACTTCCACGCGGTGTGTCCTGGGTGCTGAGTCTCTATGAAGTGTGGGGAAGCGTATTATCCTGCCATCCACACATACGGAGCTCAGTAGTGAATTCTTCTCCTCAGTAAAACTGGTGAGCCTTGGCATTTCTTAGTGCCAGTCGTCTTGAAGAGTCACCGACTCTCTGCGACAAGGGGTGTCACCGGCCGTCTGATTCAGTTTTTTGAGGATTTAAAGTGGTTCAAGAGATCGAAGCCGTACTCATGGTGCTGGTGGGCTTGGGTGGCGACAGCATGATGGTCGAAGTTTAGATAAGATTGAAACCTGATATTTTTACTGCATAACTCTGCCAAGATGAAAAGCCAGAACCGGACTCGAGTAGACGTCGCTCGCTCCCTGCAGATATCTAACGCAGTGACTGTATTCAGTGAAACCGTACTGCGGTGCCGTGGATCTGCGGTCTTGACCTGCTGGAAAACAGTGAGGAGGGGATGGCTTGATTCTGAAGCGGGGGTTGCAGTTCTTCATCAGTACGGTAAACGCAGTGCTCCTACCCGGGATAACATAGCGTCTAAGTCGACAATGGGAAACCAGCCGCCTGGGCTCGTAGTTGGGAGACTTACATACGCTAGAAACCCGTCTGACTGCTGTTACTTGCTGGGAAGGCTGTAACATGTGTAGTAGGGATTGAAGGCGGATTTCGAACCTGAATATAGACTGGATTGCGACCTGTCACTGTAGCACCAGCTTTCTCCTACCGGGGGCCATGCACAGCAGTCCAGACTGCACCAAAGACTTCATCATCATCATGCTGCTATCATATCTGTTATTTCTTATATCACATCTTAATTCTTTGCCTATACTCAGATAACCGAAAAATTGCTTAAAAGCTTGTATCCTGCTGACAATTATTGCCAAAGTTGCCTCAAACGGATCAATTTTAACAAAGAAATGTTCATAGATTGTATTGAGAAATTGCCAATATCTGAACATCCATGGCAAATGGCGCTCTAAAATGTAATCAGAAGATGGCTTACCACATTTCCTCCAAGTCTACCAAATCTAGCAAAAATTCGCAAAATTTGCAAAAATTAATGCACGCAAAAAAATCCCCTTAAAGTCATCGTGGACTGGAAAACTCATCAACTACAATAGCAGTATGTGGAGTTGAAAGTCACTATGAACAAAACACTGTTTCTGACTCGCTCTTTGATATTCTCCTAAGTCGCTTCATCAAAAAATGAATGCCATTATTCTGATTCCTGTCGATGTCATGTGATTTAGAGCAAGTCTTGAACCATGAACAACACAACTTGTCTTCTGAATTCACTTGATTCTCCAAGTGCTGTTCTATTATGTTGTGGATGCAGCAACATGGTGATTTATTGATGGACAGAGAAGCATCTCGTGGGACACGATAGACGACCTGCTTCAAGAATCTACTGAAGATCAGCTTCATGTGCTTATACGTGTTTTTATTCACATAGCATATCGAGGCTCAGGTTTTGCAACATGCCAAGCATGTGGTAAGTTCGGTCCTGATAGCAACCTAATATTACTATGTCGAGAGCTGTTAAATACAACCTATACCATATTGAAGCAGCATTTTGTCTCTTTTGTTAAAAATGAACGGAAGTACCACTCACCGAGATCTTTTTGTTCCTTTCTGTTAAATACCCAGCTACTTTCCGTTCAGCCTGCTCAAAAAACTATTCAAGAAATTCAATGTCACTCAGAGTCTACTGACACCTTTCATATGATGTTTTCTGTGAAGTAACTAGACATATGATTATCAAGCATTCGAAACGAGGCTGATGTTCGAATCTTCCCGTGCATTACATTTGTGCACTAAAGGCCTGTGTAGAATACAGTAGGAGTTACACATAGTGCGAATTCATTCACTGTCAGAATATTTTCCGTGCAGAATGCAGTAAAAGCCACTCAGCAATGAGCAACACACTGTATCACAACCAGAATTTTACTAGTACGTGTACAGAATTAATGACCAACCAATTACCGGTGTTAATTCAATATACAATCATTCTGTCTTCCCTTGTTCAAAGATTGAGGAAGACATGCAAGTTAGTAAGGAGAAACAAAGCAGCAGGCGCATGAGTGCAGACTGCTACACATTTGCAATGTATGGTGGTGAACTCCCCCTTTGTTGAACTCCCGGTTTAGCGGAAAAGTCCTTTAAAATGAGGTCTGTTTGCCGTCTGTCGTCGCCGACATATTTTCCCGGATAACCACAAAGGTATTTTTTTAAAATTTGGCATGAAGATGACAATCCGTAATCGAAGAAAAGTGAATAAGCCAGAATTTTGAAAAAATGTTCAGCTTGCAGGTGGCAATTTATGCACCAAAATGGCCATTTTTTAGGGTTGTTTCAAAATATTTCAAGATCCATTTATTACTTGTTTGTAATTTTTGGTTTTAAAATTTAGAGCAATGGTAGTTCTAGTGTGCATCATGTGTCGTATCTGGGAAAACTCTTGTTTGGCTGGGCGTGTTGATTTTTTAAAGGGTTTTGTTTTAAAAAGTATTTCTTGATCCGTTCTTTTTTGTAATTTTTTTTTGTTCGAAACTTAATATCACTTATATTTATGTGATGGGTCCCCTTGAGCGTAGCTTTTTGGGGTCGATAATGGTTTTTTAAGGGTTTTTCCGAAATATTTTAAAATTTGTTTATTACTGTTTTATAATTTTTAGTGAGAAAGTGGAGGCCAATCATAGTTTTGATATGGAGCATGTGTCATACTTTGGCAAAATTTTGTCTTGGTTGAGTGTAGCTATTTTTGTCCAAAATGACCCCTTAAGGGTTTTTTGAAAATATTTTTTGATTCTTTCGTTACTTTTTTGCATCTTTTCAGGTGAACGTAATAGCGATTTTATTTATGTTATGGACCATGTTTCAAACCCGAGAAAGTGCTTGTTTGGCTTGGGCATGGCACTTAATATCTAAAAAATAGTTAAAAATAGTTATTTTTCAGTTGTTTTGGTATGAACGTCCATAGACACAGGAGTTTCTCCGTGTCTGAAATTTCACTGTCTTTTGTCCATGGTGTGAAACGATGAATCATGATTAAATTGGGGGGGAGTCCACCAACTCAGTGGCTTAATTTTGATAGAAATGCTACATTGAACATGTTTCGAGGTTTTTTCTCCTTGAAGCCTGAACTCCTTTTCACTTTCCTAATTTGATTAAATCCTGAGCTGGTGTCAAAAATGCTGATCAGCAAGTATGCATTCTGGTAACAGTTTTTGTTCCAAGTTTTGTCGAGAAAAGTTTTGGACAGAGTCATTTAAGGGTTATGGAGGTTCCATATGTAGTTTCAGGATATTCCTCCCGCCCTGACTCCCAGGTTAAACAGAGTTCAATAAATATTCTTCCTGTCAATGATTTCCGTAAAAACCTCCTTCGTACCAGTTAACATAAAATATGAAACAGGAGTTGCTAATTCGGAAGCAACGGCAGTTTAAACATTTCTCTGTAGTCAAGCTATGTCCAGGGTAAATTTATCCATGGAGAGTTATTATTTCTGTGAACCAACTACAGTTAAAAGACAGCGCTTGCAGAAGCCTGACATTTGATGTTGGTAGACTTACGTCCACCTTAATAATAGAATCTCAACAGCGTTTGGATCAAGCCTTCGCGATATTATTCTTATTGTGAGTAAGGAAGTAGAAAATAACTTCTTCAAACTCACTTGATGCGGGTCTTCATGTGAGAGCTTAGTTGATAATTTAGTTACATCTACTGTAGCTTTGCCACCAAGCACCTGTTCACCTTCGATCAACCGCTTCTGGTTCAGTGCTAAGAAGTTCTCCTCACCAGCTTTTTCTCGTGAGTTTGAATCGAGTGAAAGGAAAATAAAGCTTGTATGCCAGGCTGCATGTTGTGTTGAAATATCAGAAATGTAATGGTCGTTCGCCATTGGCCTGTTACCGATTTTAGATGTGCGCTATTAATCAGACATTTTTCTAACGCTACTTACTTCATGCAGCAGAAACCTTTCTGTATTGATACATTATGTTGACCCTTACATAAAGAACAGACTAAATGTTTTTAGAACCCAGGAACAATGCTGTTGCCAGAGACGAGAATGCCATTCTGGACTACTGTGTGCGGTATTGTCTACTACCTTTTGCAGTGGTGCTAATTGCGCATTGCTCAGAAAGCAAAACATGCTGTCACAAACGTTTCTCCAGTGGCAGAGTACGACAGTTGCTCCAATGCAGAATGGTATGGGCAGAGATACATGAGCTATGAAAATGTTACAGTCATCAAGGAAATTAATTTCATAAGGCAACGTTGCTGAATTCGTGACTCAAATAGCAGGCCAGTGGGTTTGTCTTGGGCTGGTAAAAATATTATGCGTCATGAACATTATCCAAATAATGTGGATTTTCGTCAATTTTGCACACAAAATACTGACATCTTCAAAATTTAGAGGTTTGCAAGTATGTTATTGTAGTTTTCTAAAAGTTTTCATGCTTATCTGATATGTGCCCGTATCAAGGTTTATCTTTTCTGCTTCAGTATTTTAGATTTTAACCTTAGGATATCCCCCACAACCATACAACTTACATCTAATAGTGCATCAAATAGCCCGTCCAGAATAGGTTTTAATGGATTATGAACAACTGTAGAAGCCTTCAGTAGAAGCCTATACTGTATATATGCAGAAATGCTTCACCAACAAATTTGATGTCGTGGAATATACCCAATTTCTCCAGATAATACCATACCATTCATAACTTAGCTGTAGCCGTAGCTGTTCCAGTGCTTGTCAGTGAAACTACATCTGTCTAGGTACAAATATAATGTGAGAAAGGGAAATCCCAAATAGTGGGAAAGAGGAGCAGGGAATGGCCCAATTTCTGTACATTGGTTGAGAAGCTGCACAAGGAGGAATTGGCAATTGGATGAATGCTGAGTATTTGCAGTATCGAAAAAAATGTATGATATTGCTGGGAGCACAGGGAGTTGCAATAATGTCTCTGTTTATTCTTGTGGAGTATTTTTTACATAAGAGAGGAGTATACTCCAATGAAATCATGTGCATCAGGCATACCTATGCGGGTAGTTGGCAGGGGGGAGGGGGGAGGGGAAGGATATCGATAAATGGAGATTGTCAGAAAATCGGGGTTCTTATTCAATTACATGCCTTATGAAATGCTCCTTAAGAAGATGGTATGGCCAAGTGGTGAAGTCTTTGTTCCTGGCAACAACATTCTCTGTACGAATGAATTTCTGAAAGACAATCATGCTGATGTGCTGAACAATCATGTGCCAAAATCGCATATTGATGCATCTTCTGTAAAACACAAAAAATAAGCCTCAAATAGATAATCAGAAATAAGGGGTCAAGTATAGAAGCTTGTAGTGACTTGTGGACGGATTGTGCAACCGTCTGTAGAAAATTAAAGCTTTTCTTGCTAGATGAGAGACCACTTTCTACTAGTAGTTCAGACCACGTGCTCGAAGAAAAACTTGGGTGATAACCCAGAATTGTGCCAAAAATTAAAAGAAACGACCCGGGATGACCCTGAGTTGGATAGCGAAAATTTGCTGAACACCTTAATTATGCATCTTAGCCAGTTACGCATCACGAAGGAATCGCAGATATTGATATCGAAAACAAACTAGGGCGGGAACTGAGGCAGTCAGAACGTTATATGAACGTTATATGAAGGTTGTTCTATCTGGAGGAAGGATTCAGTGTACAAAAACAACAGTTAAAGATCGCGAGGTCTCTCCAATTCTTTTAAACCATTTGCAATCCTTAACGATACAGGCTTTCCAAACAGTGCTTCATTGCCGCTGCTGAACTTTTGCAAATATACTTGCTTTGTGAATGTGCCCAAACAATTCGTTGACCAATAAAGGTCCTGGTCATAAGATTTTAAAACAGATGCTATTCGTGGTATTTATTGTTTATTTTCTTTTCCATCTTCGAAGTAAATGGAAGAGAAGAACAAAAGCGGTGGTAAAATATTTGGGTTGCTACTAGCCTGTACCACACCAAGCGCACTGCGCTTCACTTGCTTGCTTCTGAGAGAACTTGGTTCGAGCTGAGGCTGTGAGCAGGCTAGGTTGCTACTGAGTCAAAAATACACTTGTTGAGTTCTGTTTGCTGTCAAACGGACGCACAGGCAGTAGTTCGTATTCTTCTGACAGATCATATTTCCATGCGAAGTGACTGAAATATAGTCAAACTTTTATGATCACCTAGTACCTTAAGGGAAGAAATTGGTGCGAATCGATCTCTCGAAAAGTCCGTTTGTCGTGGAAGAAATTTTCGCGAATCAAACATTTTATACGAGTTTCGCGGAACAAATTTCCGCGAACCGAATCGAAGAAAGGATAGTTAATTATCAGTTTTTTAAAGCCCAGGTGTACTTTCCCTGGCTAATCGTTGGGAAACCATCAAAAGAAGTACAAAAAAGTAATTTTTGTCTAGAATTTGGCCAAAAATAATCGAATTTCGTGAAAGACTTGCGAATTTCCTCTGGGGTTAATTTCGCGGAAGAAATTTTCGCGTATCGATTGTGTTATATGAGTTTAGCGGAAGAAATTTTCGCGAATTGGGCCCAAATTCGCGAAAATATTTTCCCGTGAAAATTTCCTCCCTTACGGTAATGGAACCTGAAATTCATGCTATACCTACAGGCAAGAGATATAACCAGGTTGAAGGCAAATTTGCAAAAACGAATTGATTCCTGTCAAAGATTTTCTAACCGTTGATCCACAAAAAGTAATTCCTGCAAAAAGTTGATAACATTGCGAAAAAATGGCAAAGCTGCATTGTCTGTCATCAGAGCAGCATCGAAGTAGGTCTCTGGTAAGTCAAGAAGTAAATATATCATGCATACATCTCACATCATTTGTGCATGATCTGGTGTCATTTTAGCTTCTACAGTATACCCTGGAATCTCTTTCACGCAAACCTGTGTACATTCCTTTGTGGAGAAAGTCCTTTTTTTGGCTTTGAGAGCGGAATTTCGTTGACAGAAAATGACTGAAAGAATTGTCAATGAAAATGCGTTCTGTTGAAAAATTCTTCCCTTGAGTTAGAGCAAGACGGGTGCATAGCAGCTATAACTGATCATTATTTTTTTTAGTGTGGATGTATCGAGGATGTTGATGTGATGATTTCAGAGTAGCATTTGTGAAGAAATCAGCAAGAAAATTTCTGTTTGGAAGCACAATGGAAACTAATACAGAATAGTGGTGCATTTATCAAGCCAGACTTTAGGCAGTCAGATTGGACTTCTGTTTTAGTGAAAGAGTCCTGTAAAATGAAGTCTGTCCGTTCGTCCGACCTTGTGCCTATCTGTCACCTATGCATTTTCTAGGACAACAGCTCCATGTATTTTTCTGTTATTTTGCATGAAGGTCATGATCGATAATGGAAACAATTGACGCCTAAAAGTGGCCATTTTTAGGGATTTACAAAATATTTCAAAACGCCCAAGTATGGCCATTTTTAGGGTTCTTCAAAATGTCTTAGAATCTGCTCATTAACGTCAGAGCAATTAGATAGTAGTTAGATATTGACCATGTTTCATGTCCGGGAAAACTCTTGTTTGGCTTTGGGGTGGCAGTATACGCTCAAAAATGACCATTTTTAGAGATTTTTGAAATTGTCTCAAGAACGCCTTTTAGTTTTCCGTACTTTTTTGTGCGAACGTTATGGGATAGTTGCTATTCTATGAGTCGTCGGAAAATCTTGATAAACTTCTGTTGGTCTTGGGTGTGGGCATCTTCATAGCCAAAATAGACAGAAATGTCAATTTTGCAGGTTTTTTCAAATTTGTGTAGAATGCTTCAGTATTGTTTTCGAAATTTTTGTCTGAATCTTAGGGGCAACGCTACGTCTGTTATGAAACATGAGTAGGATCTGGGGAAAATCTCGTGCGGCTTGCGTGTGGCAATTGACGTCGTGGAATGCTATTTCCAGGGCTTTTTAAAAGAATGATTCAAGAACTATTCATCATCTGCGGGTTTTTTTGAAACTATTTTAAGATCGGGTCATAAAACTTTTGTAATTTTTGATGTGAAACATTAAAGCTGCGGTAGTTATGTGCCAATCTGCTTTTATAATTTTTCGTATTTAAGGTCACTGCAATAGTACATATGTTGTGA
>JAOBRC010786005.1:0-10073 GCA_027575255.1 Scolionema suvaense | reverse complement strand
AGCTATTTTTTTGGCAATATAATTTGGGTAAAAAACAATTTTTCTTTGATCATCATCATCATTATCGCTGCTTCTATCCCATAAATGGATATTAATGATTATTATCCCTGAATGGATTGCACAAGGACTTATAAAGGGGCGTGAAAGGTTCCTACTGGATAAAACACTTTCCCACACAACAGGCATCTACCGCCTTGTTTTGTGCTTCGTGGGAGATGAAATGCTTTCCTACACAACAGGTATCCTCAACAGACACCTCTAGATTGTTCTTGTTTCGTGCTTCATGGGAAACTTCTCATTACCAAACTCTGTGGCAATCATTCGCAGAGCGTTGAAGAACTCTTTACTTCGTTCATAGCTGCTGCAAACCGTCTCACAAATACTTCCACGTCGCAAGTCGTTACTGTGCTGCACGCAGTCCACTGCCTTTACTTTCTTGAGTCTTACTGTGCTGCACGCAGTCCACTGCCTTTACTTTCTTGATTCTTACTGTGCTGTGCGCAGTCCACTGCCTTTACTTTCTTGGCAAGCCAACGCCTCCACCATCCTATGTTAAGCTGAAAGACGCATTGCAAACTCGCTTTTGTGAAGCAGATTACAAACCCACTTTAGAAACTCGTCTGGGAACACTCGGTTTCACTAAAGGTACGAACGTTGACTGTTTTGCCCATCATGACCTATACAATATTACATCGCAAGACTCCATCGAAGCCATTGCCCTAAACCATGTTCTCTCCACCCTGGACGAAGAAATGAGACAACACCTGAAAATTTACGTCTGACCTATGAAAAACATTTGAAAACCACATTTGAACTGCTAGAAAGTAAAGTGAACGGGAACTCGATTTTGCCACCAACATGTGTGGAAGCGTTTTCTTTATATTCTCTCTTAAGTCCGGTGTCCCGAAAACGGTTAAGAAGCTATCAGGTATCGACGTGTTTTAAGCCTGGTTCCCCTTGCAGTGTAAGGCATAGCGTGGCTAGTTGACAAGGCTAGGCTTGCCCATGGGGAGGCGGTTCCCATGGCAGGATAAACGTTATCATTTGCTCTTTGATTGGCGTCTGCGTCTTAGCTTTAAATTTGGTTTGCCACGTGGGCGTTCTCTGAAATAGTGGAAGTGGAGCAGTGGAGCAGTCATTAGGGATAAGTATTGTTCATTCCAATGCAGTATGTGTGGTTTAAGCGGGCTAATTGTGCTAGAGTACTTTAGACAACAAAAAAACTTGACCATCCTGATCGTTTAAAGATAAAACATTTTTCATTCAGGTCGACACGCCTTACGCCGCTAGCTGTCAAGCAATTGTAGCTAACGAATCCAGTTCCCACGTATCTACCTGACAAGCCCAAGCTAAGACAAGGCTTACGCCGCAATGGGAACCAGGCTTTATCGAGTTCTTGTTTGTGTGGGCGATTACTTGACATTATTTGGATTATTTGGATTTAATTGTCTGAGAGAGTTTGAAATATACCTAGAGGGTATATAGAGGGTTCCTTTTAGAAGAAATTTAATCGAACATGGAGTCAGCAGTGAGTATCGATTCACCAATACATATTGTTAGACGGCCATCCTTGCTAGTGAGCTATTATGACATTACTCAGTGCTGATTTAAGGAACCATCATTAGGTTTGCGAAGATTCTTATGTTAATTCTAGTCAATCTCTGGTTGTTGAGTTGTACAGGGAGTATAGTAACTCTCTACGGGAAGAAATAAGAAAAAAAATGGGATGATAACAAAACTTACATCGCTTTGGGCGACGAACCCACTGACGCGTGATACTAAACCAGAAATCTCTACTAAGTCGTTGCCACGACAACTCCCATTAGCAAAGCTCACATTAAAATAATAACTTCTAACGACTCTTCTCGCCATCGGAGAAATGATTATCAACCAGGCAAATTTATTTTGAAAGGAGAAGAAAACAGTCAAAGCTGGAGCTATCCGAAGCATGTCACTTGAAGCAACAGTACCGACTCGAATAGATCTCCCATAATTAGCCCTAGTAGACATGAACCATTAATGTATCTATATGAAAAGCCTGGTTCCCATTGCGGCGTACGCCGTGGCTTGGCGTGGGCTTGTCAGGTAGATAAACCTTGCGATGCAGTGTGAACTGGATTTGTTAACTACTTTTGATCGACATCTCGGGGCGTAAGGCTTGTCGACCAGAATGAAAAATGTTTCATTTTTTAACGACTAGGCTTGTCGAGTTTGATTGTTTGCTTGAGTTCGCTGGCATAGTACGATTTGTCTAAGGTTGCGTTTACATGAAAGGTGGGATGAGTTTCGTCCCGGGGTGAGATAGGTCCCGAGACGAGATTGTGTTTTGTTTACATAGGTTCACTCATCCCAGGACGAGGTTGTCAGTCTGACGTCGGGATGGACCATTTTCAACTAATGGTATGCCCCGAGATGAGAGCGATAGCGACCACAATTAGCATTCGCGCGTGCACTTTGCACTAAGCTGGGGCTCCTTACAAAAGAGAGGCAAGCAAACATTGAATTCATACTAAAAGTTATGATAAGCCTGACCTCTATCATAGTGGTGGTAAATGTTCACGTTCAAGCAATTAGTTGTTTGCCTTAAATATCATGCTTGCAGAGGTTTGCAGAAGAAGAATTTCGTTTTCGAAGGCCATTATGATCGCAATTCACATAATCAAATACGTAACAAAACTAAAAAACGCCACTCAATCCTATTTACTCTGGATCTCTTGCACCACATGTTTACGCTGTGTGGTGGAATAAAATTTTCCCCACCCCCATCTATTCCAATTTCCCATCAAACATAGCGAAAGCGTAAAATCTTTGCGCACAGACAGAAACATGTGCACTTGTAGAAAATGGCCTAAGAGTCTGCTAAAAGTCCAAAAAATTTTACGAACGTCATCAGTTCAAAATCTTCACCTATAAAGCGAAATTTCGAAAAAAATTTCCGACGTTTTACCACAATCCCGGACATAGATTTTCCGGACAGATCAGGGAAAATCATGAGCGAATTTGTGTGTGCAAATTCCCCCTCTCCCCCAAGATCAGTGTTCTGTTTCCAGAGACACTGGTGTAGTAGTGCGAATTGATGAATGAAAAACATTTATAGTAGGGGGCAGGGGAGCAACTTGTGGCTTCTTGTCCGGAAATCTATGTCCGGGATTGCAGACCATGGAATTTGAACGATTTTTGCTTGTTTTCAAATTTGTTCTAAATTACTCTAAACAGGACCGTAACGAGTATTTGGACTTCCTCATTCCTGGTTTGTAACACTGCAGCAAAACTGGGGTTTGCTAGCTACAAGAGCATGCAATGGAGTGTATTTGTTTTTTTTTTTTGAACTGTTAACATTTTTTTGAATTGAGGAAGGCAGGCTTTCGCCTGTTACGGCCATTCTCTAAGTAACAGTTAACTTCCATTAGCAAAGGGTATTGAGGCACATTTTTCTGTGCCTTTGCGCCAAAATTTTACGCTTTCGCTATGCTTTGCTCAGAAATTAGAGTAGAGAAGGGGTGGGGTGGGGGGATTTTATTGCACTCCACAGCGTAAAAATGTCGTGCAAAGACCTAGCGTTTATAAGTTTTATATAAGTTTTATTTATATTAATGTCCGCAAGCATGATATTTAAAGCAAAATAGCCAATTTCGTGAACAAAAACATTTATCATCACTAGAATTAAGGCCAAGCCCATCACGACTCTCAGCACAAATTTAACCCTATTAGTACCGGGGGGGGGATTTGAATCGTTGACTTTTCTTAGTATTTACAATAGATTCTGAAAAATGGCATAAAAGTTTACCACAGGTACCGTCTGCGGGTGGCACACCCATTTAGGTAGGTGATTTGGCATAACCGGAGGGGGTCAAATTTGCCTGCGGGCCCACGAATCGGACCCAAAGAGTATGTTTCTACTTTTGCACCCTAAATATATTAAACAACTTCATTTTGATTGTTTAACATCAAAAACCACATCCAAAACTCAATTAATGTGAAGAAAATGGGAGAAAACGTTTCAATACTACATTTTCTACTTTTTCCAGCTTCGTCGACAGTTAAGATTCACCTCACAACAATCCAAGCAATCTAGAACTTGTAATATAAACTCCTAACAACTGGAAACGGTTTTTATGTAACGTATACATTCTAAAGAATATGTTTGCTGAGTTTTGTGATTATTCGGGCATTCTTTTCCTTTGTAGGGGGCAATTTAGGGCCACGAGCAATTTCGAACCACACCCCTTCCCCCCCCCCCTCCCCTTCCTGCTTATGCCATCGGTATTAATAGGGTTAATGTTTGCTCAGCTCTCTCTTTTTGTAGTAACATGCAATCTCTGCTTTATGCAAAGCGCACTTTTTTAGATAGCAGCCATCATCGCTCTCATCTCGGGGCAGACCATTAGTTGAAAATGGTCCATCACGAGGTCAGATTGGCAACCTCGTCCTGGGATGAGTGAGCCTTTGTAAAACAAAACACAATCTCGTCCCGGAACCAATCTCACCCGAGACGAAATTCATCCCGCTTTTCATGTAAACGCGGCCTTAGACGAATCGCACTTTACAGTTAGTTCACTTAAACCACATATACTGCGTTGGAATGAACTAAACTAAACCACAATGAATATTCCACTGCTCCACTTCCACGATTTCAGAGAACGCCCATGTGATAAACCAAACTTAAGGCTAAGAAGCAAACGCCAATCAAAGAGCAAATGATAATACTTATCCTGCAATGGGAACCGCCTCACTATAGCCAAGCCAAGCCTTGTCAACTAGCCAAGCCAAGCCTTACGCCACAATGGGAACCCGGCTATAATGAAACTGTTGTGCGTGAAACTGCTAGATATGAAAATGCACCACTTTGTCAAAAAATGTAAACGCCAACCATTACCGCAGCAATTAAGCATTCTAGTTTCAAAGAACAACGCAGGCCAAGTCTAATCATTAGTCAACAACCTGAGAAGGACACTGATTCTCCCTACAGAAAAAAAACGGAAAGCAACTGCATCACAAGCGTCGCCGAACTACAGCTATTCTCACTGATTCTATGTACAAGGATATTAAAGGATGGGAGCTAGGAAAAGAGGTTGCCTGTAACCTACACATCATTGTCAAACTATTTTCTAGTGCAACTGTTAAAGATATGAAGAGTTCTGTCAAGCCGTCTCTGAAGAACGAACCTGACCTTATTATGATCCATTGTGGTGCAAACGATCTAAAATCCGATGAAGTTCCCGAAGAAATTGCTCAAAAGATATTAGAACTTGCTATTTCGTGGCGGTATCACTTCTGACCGAACGTCAAGATGAACTAAATGGCAAAGCTCTAATAGTAAATCGAAATCTGAAACAAATGTGTCAGACTGTAAATCTCTGCTACGTATAACATTCGAACATCAAGCCAGCTGAACATATGAATAGAAGCAGGATTCAGTTGAAAAAGTTAGGCTCTGGCATTTTATTCTATAATTTAGCACGATTTAAACGATGCTGACGACGCACAACCTATAAGGGCATTAATCAGGAAGTTATAGAGCATGTTGATTCGAATAATTCGAGCCTTGAATTTGGAGACAGTCTGCGCCAGGATGATATGAATGACGCAGTATCCGCCCTTAAGTCTTTGCGCATCAGAAATATAAATCGTATTAGCATTGCAGGTTTGAACATTAACTCTGACCGGAATAAATTTGATAGTTAACAAGGAATTGTAGATGAAAATATGCACATTTCGATACTTATTGAAACTATAATAGAATCATCCTTTCCAGATAATCAGTTTCTTTTTTATGGGTTTATGGTTTTTCCCCCTGTTTAGAGTAGATAGAAATCAGAATGGAAGAAGTATTTTAAAATATGTAAATGAGTATATTCCACCCAAAATCCTCGCGAAGCATGTGTTTCCAAGTGTTATCGAAGGGTGTTTCTTTGAAATTAATCTTCAGAAATCTAAGTGGCTTATTTTTGGAACTTATAGGCCACCATCTCAATCGCTTTGCACTATTCAAACCAGATTAGCCGTGCACTAGACGCATATATGTCAATTTATGATAAAACCATTTTACTTGGTGACTTCAATGCAGAGGCTGCTGATAGTTGCTTATTTGAAATGTGTGATATTTTTTACTTTTATAGCCTTGTGCGTGAACCAACATGCTTTAAATCGGAAAAGGGTAGACGTATAGATCTTATCCTTATAAACAGGAAGTATAGCTTTCAAAACACTATAACCTTGTACGACAGATTGTCGGATTTTCATAGTATGATTCCGACTGTCTTGAAAAAAACATTTTTTAAAAGTCCACCAAAGGTGGTTTCATATATATTGCATAAGAATTATGACCAGAAGCAGTTTCGTAATGACGTAGTGAATGAAATGAGCCCAGAAATTCATACCTGCGAAGAGTTCCAAGAAATATTTTTAAGTACACTAAATGGACATGCTCCTTTAAAATCTAAGACTATTCGAGGAAATCACAAAGGCTACATGACCAAAGCCTTGCAAAAGGCTATAATGCTGAGGTCCAAGTTGGAAAATCGTTTCAAAAACACCGAACGTATGCGAACGAGATAGCGCAAAAGAAATAAAGAAACTTTTGTAGCCGACTTTATAAGAAGGAGAGACGAGCTTACTACTCAAAGCTTGATGACAATGATGTCGCAGACAAAAAATCCTGGAAATTGATCAAACCTGAAATTTCACATACATTCTCCGAAAATTCAAAGATAACACTTATTAAAGAAGACACGATTATAAAAGATGGTGCTTGCGTTGCTGAAGAATTTAGCACTTTTTTGCAGAAGTTGTTCCCAAACTAGGAATTTATGACTCTCATGAAAACCGCAAGAGGCTTGATGATCTTGATGTTCGGAGTTCAATAGCGGAATATGAAAATCATCCCAGCATTCTGAAAATTAGGTTAAAATGTAGAAACACTCCATTTGCTATCTCTACCCTAAAAACTGAACTAATCATGACTGAAATCACTAAATTAAACGGGAAAAAAGGTACTCCCTTCAATGATGCACCAGTTAAACGTATGAAAGAATGTGTTGACGTATGTGGCGATCAGTTATGCAGTATTTTTAACAAATGCATCGAACAAGGAGAAGTTACGAACGAACTCAAACTCTCAGATATCACTCCAATACAAAAAGGCAATGGCCGAACACTGGTTAACAACTATCGGCCGGTCAGTGTTTTGCCGACTGTCTTCAAAATCTTTGAAAGAATTCTGCACAAACAAATTTCTAATCACATTGATGTATATCTTTCCAGCTTTCAATGTGGATTTCGGAAAGGACACAATAGTCAACATGCTCTATCATTCACTTGAAATAAAAGGTTATGCAGGTGCTTTACTTATGGATCTTTTGAAAGCTTTTGACAATCTTAACCCTACAGAGTATGGGCTTTTTCAGGTAGTGCAGAGTACGGGCGGTGGGGGTGGAATCCACCTCTCCACCCCCCCTGCTAACTTGTAATAATGGTGCCATACCTACAAAACTTGGTAGAGATAAAGAAAAACACCATTTCAGGACCGAAAATTTCCTTAGTGTATTGCATTTGGATGCTACAAGTGATCATTGACAGGGTACTTATCAGTGCAGACATGGGTTTTTGTAGGCAGCCCTATGGGAAATTCTCCTACAGCTGCTAGGAAAAATTTGATATCTCCAGAACCAGGATAGATATCAACACAAATTTGTTTTAAGTGAAAGGTAGATAAATTTGTGGAAAAGTCAACAAAAACCATAAAAGATTTTTAAACGTCGAGAAAAACATGTAGGAGGTGGATTCCACCCCCCATACTCTGTAGGGTTAACCACAGGTTTTTCATTCCAAATTACATGCAAATGGCTTTGCAGAAAATGCCTTGAAATTAGTCATGAATTACCTGTCAGAGAGATGTCGTAGAACGAAGGTTCTAGGTCCTCTTTTATTTAATATTTTTCTTAATGATATTTTCTGGTTTATTGAGCAGACTAACATATGCAATTTTTCTGATGATACCAACCTCTACAGTTGCAAAGACGATCTAGACAGTGTCATAGGATCCTTGGAGTACGATGTTAAAGTTGCCATTTTGTGGTTTCAATCCAACAACTTGTCATTTCTTGTGCTCCGGAAACGCATTACAGGATCATTCTATAAAAGTTGGTGATAAAAAAAAATACAGATTTCTTCTTGCAAAAAGTTACTTGGTGTTCACATTAATAGTTCTCATAAAATTAAAAAATACGTAGACGAGCGTTGTCGCACTGTTGGGAAAAAGATAAATATATCTATCTTATCCGATATTTTTACGGTTAACTTTAACCACCATATTAGAGGACACCAAATCCAAGAATAATCCGTTTGGTGAGCACCCTGTGCTAACGTAGTGTCTACCGACAGCTTTATCGAAAATTTTTGCGACTAGCCGATATTCTTAATTAACTGATATTTTTACGAGCAAGGAGAAAGGCCCGGTCGTTTTTCGGCTAAAATTTCTCATGTCAGATATTTTTCGATTGAAAAAGTTTTCATTGGAAAAATAACGGTTAAGGAAAGATCAAAAGATACCGCCATGCATATTTCGTGAAAAACATCGTTTTTTAAAATCGCTGCGCTATGATATAAGAAACCATCTAGTGCAACCTCCCGAAATTTGTACTAAATGAAAAACCGGTAACAAAATTTAAGGACCATGTAAATTTTGTAACTTGCAAGTGTTACTGTTTTGTTCGCAACAGAGCCAAACATGTCGACGCTTTCCTGCATCTTAGCATACTTGCCAAATGGAAATTACTGCTGTATTGCAACAGTTGTTACTTGATGCACAGTTTTACTATGGCTTTATTTATGCATTATGTCCTTCACACACTTTTCATACTGTAGAATTCCAATAAGAAACTCGTTCCTAGTAAAATCTCTCCGATTTTTCAGAAAGTTCTGCTGCTACCACAGTTGTTTCATTTCTTATAAATATATAGGATTTCTTAAAGAAAGACAGAGGCAAGTAAAGACAGCTTTTGGTTTTCGAGTACTCCTTTAGTATTTTGAGAGCACGTTTGCTCCGTCATGGGAGCTCTTCAGTCTGCAGGTTGTAGGGTAGTACTGGATTTTTTAAAAAGTGTTATATAAGCTGCTCGATGTACCACGTCTATCATAAGTAATGAAACGTCAACAACGCTTGTAGCAAAGTGTCATTCGTGTATCTGAAGAATTTTTGGAAGCAGGTATACTAGGCAAGGGTAAAATGAGTATCTCGGCGTGCAGTTCAACAGGATGAGAAAGAAATCCAATCTGATTACCGAAACTGGCAGATGAAGTTCAAAAATGTAGTGTGTACACGCTTACTTATTAATAAGCAAGGATGTTTTCGGTTTCAGCCTCGGTGTTGCTTTCAGCTTTGGATGTTGATCAGGACTTATTTAATTATAGAAGTTTGCTCTCTCTGTCCAATTTCGTACCATTTCATTATGATCCTTTAACAAAGTCTTCATCCATGAAGTATCGTGAAAATGAACAAATATGCATAATACATGGGAAGATAGTGCCATGTACTTGTTCAAATGTCACTTCTGTATATGTACCCAATATTAGCCGTTATTCAAACACCTAAAAAACTTTAACCGAAAATTTATAACTGCTAGAAATGACTAGTGGTTATTGATAACGGCCACAATTCTGCTGGTCACGTTTTGCAGTCCTGATTTGAGCAAAACAGTCCTAACACGTATGACTGCAGCGAGCCGACGTTTGATTTGTGAGCACGGCAGTAAACCCGGCTATAGCAAAAGACCCATGTCATCAGCTGCAGGTTTGCCGAGCCTCTAAACAAACTGGCCACATCGCCATAAGAGAGGCTCCTCCTGCTCTACATTAAAAATGCCAACAATAAGTCACAGTGCTTTGTTAAATACTCCAACCAGCAAAAATACGAATTGGCTCTTTGTTTGGGTTTAACCCTATTTTAACTGGGCTCTGAGCCAACTTATTTTAACTGGGGGGGGGCATTGCCCCCCTTACCTAAAACTTGTTTGGATGTTCCGTTACACTTCAAACTTACCATAGTAGGAGTATGGACTAAAATCTATTGTTTT
>JAOBRC010785894.1:0-10075 GCA_027575255.1 Scolionema suvaense | reverse complement strand
GTTTTCACTGTCAGGGGAGAGCTTACATCTGCATGTTTATTACATGGTGTCTACAGTATCCTAATCATGTCAAAATCCGGACAGCTCTTTGCTTATAACATCAAAGAAGATAAGTTTGAGGAAGTACTATCTACTATCATGACTAAACCGTTCTATCTGGAGGATAGCTTTTGTTCTCATTTTCTATGCAGGAACTCGTTCAGATCATCTCCTCTGTTTTATGCTTGTAATGCCTTGGGTGATGTATGTGTTTTTGAGTATCCAAGCAAAGGAACCATACAGATACAAAAGCGATTTGCCTTGTTTTCCAAAGGAGAGGAAGGAATACGAACTGTGACAGACTTTCAGCTAGAATCATATTCAAGTTTGTTCTTAGTTATGACAGACCTCGATGGACTGCTGATTTATGATCTCAATGGGAAAGACGCTCATTTAGTAGCACTGTTTGAGTTAACTTCCTATTATAGTACAGTGTTAAATCTTAATGATTTTCAGTGCTTGGATATGTGTTTATACCTGTGCAGTAAGGAAGGGCAAGTTAGTATGTGGTCCTTACCACGAATTGGTCTCGAACTTCAATATCAGTGCCGAACTGTCATTAGACAAGTATATAGTAGCAAAGAGATTGAGGATATGAATATTTCTGCTATTTTAAAGAACTTTTTGATATTCCAATAACACCTTTGCATCTAATATAACTCTTTCTCTATATCATTGTTATTTATATTGAGGTGTTCCCCGCATTATATGCCAGTGAACATAAAAGGGGTGGCAAAAAACGTACCAATTTTGAGCTGATTTTATTATCCAGTAATTGAACCTATGCTCTTTGTACTAGTACTTGTAACGCAATACTGATTGGCCTTGCTAAAACATGAACTATCATATCACTTGCTACTATTTTAATTAGACTTGACAAGTCTCTCTATTCAAATCCCGCAAGAGAGCCACAGAAGTCACGCGATGACAATCAGAGAGAGAGACTTGTACACTCTGCGACTCATCGATTTCGGCTCTTAATATTCTCCCTATCAATGAACCAGATTTCTGGGTTACTAAATTTAGCTTGAATTTCCCGTGCCTATTGAAACACCGGTCAATCAAACTCAAACCGTTGCATAATCAGGGGACACAGTTAAAAGGTGGCTCGGATTATTTACGCAATCAAACCGCATCTGGTCGTCAGGACCCCCGTGATTTGGCAAGGCAAGAACTGAATAGGGTTTTGTGAAGTACTACCATTAGGACAGTTGGCTGGAATTGCCGGAGTGCACTAGCCTCTCTCTCCCGTTCTGCTCCTGATCAATTGGTGTCGGCGTAGGGTGCTAGATGTAAGTAGTTGGTTAGATCCAGAGAGACTTTTCTAGTCTAGGATGACTTCGTTCAGCCTACAAACGTGCAGAAAGCCCTAGACTCAGCAACTATCATTTTCGTGCTTTGGTGCAGGCTGAAGTTGAAATGTTTTTTTAATAGAGTAGAAAAGGAAAGGAAACACTGCCATTTCAAATTTGCTAGTAGGGATTGTACTGCAGAAGAAGTTACCATCAGAGATCAGATACTAATTGGTACAAAGGATAATGATATACGCAAAGGCGCATTGAAAAAATCTTGGGACTTGGCAACACTGCGTCGAGAGAAGGAAGGAAATTGGAAAGCGCAATTAGGAGTAGTGCTGAGATTGCAGGCGAGTCAGTGAGAAAGTTTGGAATATATTCATATTCCACTATTAATAAGGAGAGGGTCTGAGATGGCGGTACAGATTCTATCAGAAAAGCAATTAGTGGCAATAAGATTGCTGGTTTAGTAGCTAAGTACATAGGCATGTGACTTGCAGAGCGTGTGGAAAGGCTAGTCATTTTGCCAAAGTTTACAAGAGTACCACGAGGTCAGTACACCACGTTACTCCTCCACAAGATACACAGCAGATGAGAAACGAAGAAGAAGAAGCTGAAGAAACTGATACTTACAGCATCAACCTATTCAGAATGAAGTCTTCACATACTACATCAAAGCCAAAACGTTCATCGAATATGCACAATAAAACTGACTTTAAAGTCCAAGTTGTTGTCAATAATTCGGCTTCTTCTGTGGTGGATGACACACGAGCATATATAATGGGGTGCGTGGTACAGCTCAGGCAAAGCAGAGGAGTTTGCTTCATAAAATGGTTCCATCTGACAAAAAGATCAAACCATACTACAGTCAACCCATTCCAGTTTATGGTGAAGCCAGATGTGCTGTTACTTTTGGGTCATGATCTGTCCCAGTCATATGGCAAATCATATCTGGATCTTGCGAACCAGTTCTTGCTGGAAACGCTGCTTTACAATTAGTCATCATCCGTTTTCATTCAAATCCAGGCCCTTTACAACCTGTGAGATGACCAACACAGAGTGAAAACAAGGTCTCCGAAAGTGCCTTTCAGAGATTATCCCCATAATTTTGATGGACTGGGTAAGCTCAGAAATTACCAAGTGAAGCTACATGTCGACAAAGGTTTGGAACCCGTACCTCCACGATCGTTTCCGTATCATTTACAAGAACGGGCTCAGCAAGTTCTTGATCAAATGATAGCTGATGATGTCGTTGAAGAAAATCCATCTAATGAACCAGCTCCATGGGTTTCAAATGCAACGCTTGCACCTAAGATACATGGCTCCATACGAATTACCCTTGATGCTAGGAATGTGAACAAGGCATTGCTCTCCACTAACCACCTAATCCCACGACACGAAGACATCAAAGGAAAGTTAGCGGGATGCAGAATATTTTCTAAAATGGGATTTTAAGTCGGCTTTCTGGCAGCTCGACCTTGAGCCAGCTCACGATACCTGACAGTTTTACATGCTATCGGCTATACAGATACAAACGTTTGACTATGGGTCTGAAGCTATCAGAAGGAGAGTTGAACGTTGCTCTTCAACCAGTTTTTGCTCATATACAACATGCTCATCTTTTTCACGATGACCTAATTGTTGCTACAAAGTCAGATGAAGATCACCTACTTGCAATGCATAAATGCATGGAGGTGATTTCACAAGCTGGTTTCACACTTAATTCATCCAAATGCAACTTTGGTAAAATTGAGATATCATTCTGGGGAATTGTATATGGTGCTGATGGAATCCACCCTGATCCTGAAAAGTTAGATACCCTAAACTACATAACTGCACCTACATCTAAGGAGGAACTAATTTGTTTTCTTTGCATGATGCAATCCAATGCTGATTTTATTCCGAATTCCGCAAAGATTGCAGCACCTCTTAGAGAGTTATCCAAGTCCAAGGTTCGGTTCCAATGGTCTACGCATCACCAAAAATATTTTGATAACTTAGTGTCTGCATTTAAGGGTGATGCCTTGCCAGGATATTTTGATATGAGAAAAAGTATATATATTTTCATTGATGGGCCATACTTGCTCAAGGTGACTACTAGGAAAATGCAAAGCCAGTTGCCTTTGCCTCTAGAACAACTCATGGCAATGAAACCAAGTATCCACAGCTCGATCTTGAAGCTTTGAGCTTGGACTTCGTTACAATTATCACTGATCATAAGCCCTTGTGCTCCATATTCAACAGTTCTCGTGCTGGCTCAATTCGCATCGAGAGAATTAAAATGCGTTATCAGGATGTTATAGGGTTTCTATAGGTCTCGAGTTAGCTTGGAGTTCCAGAAGGGTAATCTGAATCAATCAGATTTGTTGTCCAGAAGAGGAAAGTCATTTGAAAAAATAACAAAGGAGCAAAAAGAGGAAATTAATTATCTTAGTAATTTACTGTACCTATACGTTCAACTCCAATTACAGATTAGATTGATCTACAAAGAATTGCTGAAGCTACACTGGAAGACGACGTCCTAACTAGACTTTCCAATATTATTCGAGATGGGAGATCTTTTACACAGAAATCAGAAGTATCTTCGCTTCAAAAGTTTCATCAACTCCTTCCGGAGATTAACCTTGCTCCTAGTTGTATCCTTTTTAAATCTGATCGCATAATCTTGCCTGCCTCTTGACAGGTTGAAGCAATTAGGCTAGCACATCGTGGAAGTCATGCAGGGATCAGTGGTATGGAACGTCGATTAAGATATCATTTTTTCTTTCATGATATGCGTCTGAAAGAACAGAAGGTGGTCAATAATTGTTTGATGACTGCAGTCTTTTCAGACAAGAAGATTTCTGAACCAATTCAGTCTCATAAGATTACAGCAAAATGTTGGGATACTGTGGCAGTTGACTTATTTGGTCCCATGCCTTCTTCAAGGCATGTTGTTGTTGTACAGGATGTGAAATCACGACCACGCCTTAAACATTGGAAATAGGTTATGTGATGATAATGAACTGAACTGAACTCACTTTCAGCAGTCCTTTGTCTGATATCGATTCAGAGACATGATCATCAAGATCACTGAAGATTTTCTTTGCCAAAGCAAAAAAAGAGTTGAATTCGGTTGACGAAGTGAAGGTCTTCTCGAATTAAAGATTCGTTCTCTGCTCATCGCTTCACTATAACTCAGTGCTAGGTTTTACTGAGCCCCTACCCGTCTTAACTTTTAGGGATTTCGCGCTTGCCAGTTGCAGACTGTGGGATTAGGATAAGGAGCCACGACACAGTATCGAGGACGCCATTCACCCATGGCTACCACAGAGTAGTTACACTCAGAAGAATCAAGTCCCATGTAACAGTCCAACTGGATTTTGACTTCTTTCAGACAGCAACACACCGTAACCCCACCCAACAGTTACCAAACAAGCAAATGCATCAACAACCACGTCTAGTCTTCTGGCAACACTGCACAGTCATAGAAACAAGCAAACAGCTTGTGATTTTTTTATTTGTTTCTATCTATAACCCCCCCCCCCTGAACCCGCCCAACTCTTACGAAACATCCAAATATACTAGCAAGCAAGTTTAGTCATCTGGCAACACTACACGAGGCTTTAAATAGTCATAGAAACAAGCAAAGAGCATCAAATCCTTGAATAGCATGATTGTTCAAATGTACGAAATGTGCCAAATTTGATTTTTTTTGTTTGTTTCTATCTATAACTCATCCCCTGACACCACCCAACTGTTACGAAACATCGAAGTGCACCAACGAGCAAGTTTAGTCATCTGGCATCACTGCACCAGGCTTTAAATAGTCACAGAATCAAGTAAAAAGCATGAAATCAAGGGATATCACCACTATACAGATACACGAAATTCAGACAATCAC
Organism: Scolionema suvaense; assembly: GCA_027575255.1. Taxonomy (NCBI): domain Eukaryota; kingdom Metazoa; phylum Cnidaria; class Hydrozoa; order Limnomedusae; family Olindiidae; genus Scolionema; species Scolionema suvaense. The sequence goes on along the minus strand of JAOBRC010785894.1, from coordinate 4,858 downwards.
AGCCAAAAATTTTCGCCAAAATCAGTTTGATGAAGTTATTTTGGCAATGATTGTGGGTATGCAGTTTCTAAAAACAGAAAACATTTTGCCCTAGTCAGCAAAAAATTCTCCAAAAATTGACGAGAAGCGGGGAAAATCGGGCCAAACTTTGGCCAGCGATAAAATTCGAGCCAAAATAGATTAGGAGCTATGCTATAGCTTGCTAGGATCCTTCTCTATGGGGAATTTAAGAGAACATTAAATAGATACGTCATGTAAAGTGCCTTTCTTGTAACAAAACAAAATACAAAGTACCTACTTTCCTATCGTAATTTATGATGGGAGTTTCTGCTGCTCAGCTCCAGTCACATTACATGCGAGAAACGTTCGACAATTTGGAATGGAGTATGGTATGTGGCTAAAACTTAGCAAAAAGGTATAAACATAAATTTCAATCACAGAAAAAAACTATGCACCATTTTAACTTGGCGGGGGGGGGGGGACTTGAAGAATAGGGTTAATCCCATTAGTATTAAGGTGATCTTACAACCAATATTGATGAAATTCGAATTTTGGTTTTAAAAAATGGTAAAATTCAGTCTATGCATAATAAAAAAGTATTAAGAATCAAAAACATCGTTTTTGCTATAGAGGTGGCCTGTCTTTGAATTTGTAATGGTTTCCTGATTTTATTCCATGGCTCTTAAGAAAAGTATCCAAAAGCGATGCTAGGTTCAGGCTTTTAACCGTACCCAGACTGGAGGTGGACTACCATCCTGGACAAAATATTTGACACAAAAAGCTTTTTTCAGCCAAAATCAAAAATGTACTATTTATCACTTTTACCTGTAAAAGCACTTTGAATTGCGAGCGCTTCGAGAAATTTTTTGTAGGTGTTTAGCAACCTGTGCCTACAGTCTCAGTGCAGTTTTTTTCAATTTACGGTATTAGACCGAATTCGACGCTCTTTGTTCTCTAAATTACCTGAACAAATTTAAAATAAGACAAGGGACGCCCGAAAACCAGTCCTACGACACCCAGCATATATTCAATATTAACTGTTGGGAAACCTGTTCCCTAATTTTATTGTGTGTCTTTGTTTTGTGCATTTGTTACACCAAGTACTGCACCCGTTTTGCATTGCACTTCATACATTAAAGCAATATTTCACCGGAAAAAAATTGGACTTTTTTGAGTTTTCAATTTTCAGGAATTTTCGACCCATATTTGGAAATGTACCCAAATTACGTGACCCATTCACCCAAAAGGTGTCAAGTTTTGTCAGATTACGTATCAATACGTGCCTGTTATTGAGAAGTGGCCGCTATTCAGAGTTTTTGAAAATTTGAGTTAGGAAGCTCTGATCACATTATAAAAATTGAAGACGCATAATAGGGATATTTTTTGAAACTATGAGTAAAATCAAGTATTTCTTGTACAAAGTGATAATGTATTGAGGTAGAAATATCTGCTCTAGCACTAAATGTTTGCATAAACGTCCAACAATTTAACACACAAAAAGCAGAACAAATATTTGAGTGGCCGGTTTTAACCCTACCAGGCTCAAGCCTTTTTTGGCGTCTCAGATCCATAAATTCCATTGCAGTAAAGGAGCAGTCATAAAACTTGGTTGGAATAAAGTCCATGATGTAGTGCCCACTTTACAGGTGGTAAAAAATCAGCAGGTGGTAATCAATTATGCTGACTTCATCAGAGTTTACAAATAGAAAAAATCCGAAACTTTGAAAATGAAAAAAAGACAAATGATCAGGGATCCAGAATGCTGGGAAAGTTGTAAATAGTGGTAATAACACAGAAACAAGGGATAGGTATAGGCAAAGCACACGATTATATCCAAGAACTAATGACATCATACAGTATTTACCATTATCCCCTCAAGTATGCTGACATTAGCGCATGGCAGGTACCGGGAAAATTTTCTTGGGGGCAAAATGCTCTCAGATAAATATCCGACAAAGTCATCAAGTTTCATAGCTTTTGTTTTAACGGTTCCGGAGGAATAATCAATAATGTGGACGGGGAAATAGGGTTAGAGAGGAGAATTTGCTTCATTCTTTTCGTTTGAGACGGCACCAGTTGGCCGCTAAACGTTTTTAGGATTGGCTGATTTTTGGAGGTTTTCTGTAAAAGGAAACGTACGATAAGCATTTGGTAGTGAAAGTCAGTGGTCGTATCGGAGGTGGCCACTATCATGGTTTTGAAATAATTATGCAGATCCAAAGGTTCTACACATTTTCCTCTACTTTTTTTTGCGAGTTTTGCGAATTTTTGCTAAATTCACAAAATTATATCCACGGAAAATTTATCAAAATGAAGTTATAAGCTGACCAAAAACAAATATAACTAATTATTCGATCGTTAATTGATAGCAATTTGCTCGGAATAATTATTTCTCTACATGCGCATGTCAGTAACCTTCTCTATATCTTTCGTTGATGCTCATTTGCTAAATTAATTCCACGCAATTTCTCTGCAAATCCCTGATTCGCAAAAATAAATCCAAGCAAAACGCTTCAAAAATTGGATTCGCAAAAATGTGTCCACGCAAGTTGTCCATAACGTTTGTATATTTCTGGAAACATAGCAATATAGTAGTTCTGCAACTTTATTGAATATGTGCAGATGTGCGAAGCACAGATTACCTAAGGAATAAATTTTTGCGTGGATTGATTTTTGCGAGTCCCATTTTTGGGACGTTTTGCGAGGACTTATTTTTGCAAATCCAGGATTTACAGAGAAAGTGCATGGAGGTAACTTAGCGAATACTCATCAACAGAAGAAAATGAGGAAGCAATATAGACTCGCACATTGAGATAAAAAATGAGCCAAAGCAAATTGCTATTATTTAAAGGGGAACAATGGTCAAAAATGAAATTTTAACAGATGATAGAGCTCAACAAAACGTGACACACAGTTTTTATTTCATTACAAAAGCTTGTGTAGTTCCAGAGATATTTGGTCCCAAAGTCCAGCAGCTACCATCTTGCCACTAATTATGCGAGATGTCTCTGGTGTCACACTCAAATTATCTACGTTTTGTTTCCAAAATACTCCACATTGAATTATTGTTGGGTTGTCTCTTTCATTTCATCATAAACCTAAGCATTATGTTTAAGATCCAATAAAGAAAATAGCATAAGTTTTTGTGTAACTAAGGAAATAGCAATGCCTAGCGATGGACTCCACTGACATCATCAAAAATCAAGATGGTAGCTGCTAGACTTTGAGAGCAAATATCTACAGAACTAAGCAAGCTGTGGTTGTGATGTTGATGGGAAATCCCATGTTGTGTTGTGCTCTATCATCTGCTAAAATTTCATTTCTGACCTTTGTTCCCCTTTAATGATCGAAAAATTAGTTGTTTTTGCTTTTGGTCCGGTAATGACAACTTTTGATAAATTTTGTGTGAATTCGATTTAACAAAAATTCGCAAAAATTAATCCACGCAAAAAATTCCCTGAAGGTATCTTGATTCACGTCAATAAGTAAGCTTCGTGAAGCAAAATGGATTTCAGCCGCATTCTGTGAATGGGACATCCTGGAGCTTCGTCTCCAATGTTGGTCTTAAATACCATTACTACATGGGCGGATCCAGGGGGTAGCGACAGGAGCAGATGCTTCCCTCAGATTTCCCTATCTATCACAGCCAATGTTATCATCCACTCTCAACTCGGAACTCACTTCCCGCCTAATTTCTCCATGGACTTCTGATCGCTGCATCGTCTCATAACAGCTAACTTATCTCACTCGTTTTGTGCGCTGCTGCAACGTGAAACCGTCGCTGCTCCTTTGAATGAACAAGATAATGTATTGCTGAAGCAGCTGTGTATTAGGGCGTTTCTGAATGGCCAGATCATGTCACGTGAACGCAGCACAATCACAATCTAAACAAAAGCTATATTGTAAGTTCTCAATATCAGGGCTGACGTAAGAAACATTCTACTCTCGCTACCCATTATTGCGCAATTTGTCGAGTGGCGTCACAAACATGCAGTTCGCTCCCCTTAATTTGAGCATAGTCACATAAAACCTTCGCTTCTTATAACTATGATTTGAGTGAGTCTATCAGGAGTAGGGAGCGAATAAGCAAGCAGATGTTTGTGACGTAACGTGTAGGGTTGCTGAAGCAAGAGCAGAATGCGTACGATGGAGTTTTGGCTTGTGATAGGTTTGTTAAGCTTCTTGTTTGAAGGTAGAGGTAAGGCAAGCGCTGACTGCATCTTAAATTAAAAAGAATATAAATTATTGGCCGTGCCTGAAAATACTACAAAGAATTCACTAAATCATGCCAGAATGAAGCCCAAAAAAGAAGGTAATCCTCCCACAATTCAAGAGATGATGGATTGTTTTGTGAAATTTTTTGCTGTTAATGCTCCTCTCAGAATGTTTCCTTGATCCGCCCATGATTACTACCTATGTTTGGAGTGATTTTCTTTGGTTTGGAGCGTTTGTAACCCTATTTTCAGAGGAGGTGAGGGGTATAACCCCTCTTGGAAACTTTTACGATATTTCCTTAATTGCAAAAGCTTAAGAGCTGAAACTTGGCGACATTTAATATAATTTTATAGGCTATAAGATGCAGCAAGGATCATTTTGAAATTTCTTTGTGTTATGAGTATTTTGGGTACTTTTTTGCAGGTACCTGGACCAAATTGATCACATGGCCAGTTCATGTGCTCATGCCTCCTGCACCCGGGGGTAATGTATGTGGAACTCTTCTGTCGCATCTTGCATTTAGATTAAAATCATTGTCACTATCTTGGTCTAAGACACTCTTGTCAGCAGTTGGTTCTTCCTTTTGGTTTTACAACAAATGTATTTTTGATTAGTCTCGTATTACACAAATAATATTGCTTTG
>JAOBRC010785783.1:0-10076 GCA_027575255.1 Scolionema suvaense | reverse complement strand
AACGGGAATTTCTGGGAAAATATTCACTCATTTTGAGATAAATAATCCTAGGCGGGAATTTGACTTTTTGCAGTGCAAAAGGGATTCACTTCCATTCATCCAGATTAATACTTCAGAGTAATGTGAGGGATGCGTGTTTCCAGATGTTTCAAAATGTTTCAAACTGTTTCAAATAGTTCAAATTGCGACAAACCATTTCAAAACATTTCAAACTAATTTGAAGTGTTTTGAAAAATTTTCCCTATTGTTTCAAAAAGCTTCAAACTAATGGAAAGCGTTTCATGTATCGTTTTAATCTTGGCATAAAACGTTTATGCCAAAATTCTTTTATAGGAAAAAAATCATTGTTCTTGTTTTTTATACATCAGCATTATTAAATTAGTTAGACAATCCGGAAAAGGGCTACTGGTGATGCGGTACTATGTGTTTGCATGCATCTTTTGCCATTTTTGCAATAATTGTTTTGGGTACTCATTACTGATACCAAATTTGAGAAACATGTCACTGACACGATGTTCTCTACATAGTCTGTTAGTTTCGTATAATTGAATCAACTCTACTGCCGTACATCTACCTATCGCGGTAATCAAGACCAAATACAGCTAATTTCAAAGAGCCACCAAGATTGTCCGCCCTCCAACATCTTTTGTTTGCACTTGTTGAAATGCTGGAGCCAGGAGGAAACCTAGTGAAATACCATGATACGATTTGCAACGGTTTGACGCAATTTCATAGGTGTTTCATAACATTTCACTATTGTAAAGCTAATTGATTAAAACAATTGGGAAACATTTTTGTACCATTTTCAAGGTATGCAATCGTTGGGTTTTCGCATGCAGAGTTGCATATTAGGAGCAATGTGGTGTAAATAGCATATAACAGAAGCTGACCGGGGCCTGTTCCGATAGATCTCCGTTTGAATACCGTCGATCAAATTACACTTGCGTAAAATTGATATTGGTGATTTGTGCGCAATAGTTAGGGCACTTGACTATACATGGTACATTTCCCGCATGTGTCTTTGCAAAACTTCCTAAGACATGTATTTTTCATTCTGGACACTTATAAGGTTATTGTATTTTGTAATTCAATTTACTCGTTAGGCATTCTTGGTTTTGAAACGTGCATGAATGCCAGATAAATTCTGTGTTTGAAAAAGTTTCTTAAGTGCAGAAATCAAGATTCAAACTTTAAAATTGAAGGTTTTGTTAAAGTTTTCTTAGAATTGTGGTATTTTTTTAGGATGGTTTTCTTATAAAGAGGTTCTTAAAATAAAAAAGTATGCATAGGATCTTCATCGCTTAGTTACTACCACTGTGACTGGATCAAATGGAGAAACTTTCCTTTGCTGCAGGGTTTTTCTGATAACATACGAATCAATAATTTCTGGAATCTAAGTGACGCAAGTTCAAAACTCATTCGAATCACAATTGTTAACATCGATCCTGAAGATGCTTTACTCCAGGTCAGACAAAATTTGAGTCAAACGAAAACAAACTGAGATTAGTGTGATTCCAAATCAGACTTATTAGAGTTTTAGTTTATTAATTTCACACTACCAGAAGGTGTCACTTAGAGAACAGCCTTCGCCAATTAAGTTGACATGACACTGAATCCTGAATCAACTGTTCTGTTTTATAGTATCTGAGACTCTGCCACTCAAGCGATTCCCAACGTGTTTTTGATCTGATGAAAAATAATTGAAGATTGGCAGCGCCCAAGTTCTTACTGTCTGTGACTGGTGGTGTCAAAGGTTTTATGGTACCAAAGAAGGTAGAGGTGGTTTTAAAACGAGGATTGTCAAAGGTATGTAATTATAAGTCATGTATATGTTCTTGGACTTTTGTTTGAGTTCTTACGAAAATGGATAGTTGGCGCCACCGTCAATTATTTTCACCTCCTGGTTAAGCTGCAGTTAATTAATCTTCTGTTCATCGCCATCCATGCGTCGCACGACTTTAAAAATTAAGCATGAAAACTTATAACTGCCCCTCCTAATAAAAAATCCCATCACTCATCAAAAACTGGACCTTTAAACAATCTTATCCAAAACTAAATCATAACACCAGCCCTCAGAATTTAGGTCTGTATTTAGTAGTGCTTACCGAACCACTGTCCTGCCTTCTCTGGAGATTGTTATATATTTGGTGTCTTGAGAATTTTGTGGCATCAAAATTTCAACCGAAGGCGAGATGGCAGTTTTAATTTAACTTTTCTTATTCAGATTCATTCTTTGCAGGACAAAAAACGCTGGTTCGGTTGTTTCCTGACATATTTTTTCAAAACAACACTGTGCCAACAACACTGACTCCTTATTGGACTCCCACTTTAGCAGAAGAGTCCTATAAAATGAGGTCTGTCCGTCCATCACCGAGGCATTTTCGTGGATAACCGCTTGATGGATTTTTTTTTAATTTGGTGTGAAGGTGACAATCTGTAAACGAAGAAAGGTGATGGAACCGGAGTTTTGAAAAAAATTATTGTTTGGCTCTTAGGTGACAATTTGTGCTACAAATGGCCATTTTTGCGTTGTTGTCAAAATATTTCAGGATGCGTTCATTATTTTTGGGGTTAATTTTTGGTGTGAAGCTTAAGAGTAATAACAGTTCTGATATGGGTCATGTAATGTATCTGGGAAAATTATTGTTTGGCTCGTGAATGACAATTTACGTCCCAACATGGCTATTTTCAGGTTTGGTTGAAATATGTCAAAAACGGCTTACAGGATCCGATTCATGTCATTTTTCATGTCAATCTCAGTGGTGAGTCTGCGTATGTTATGATCCAGGTGTCATGTCTGAGGAAAATCTCCTTAGAAATCAAGGGTGGCAATTTCTGTCCAAAACTGGCTATTTTCAGGATTTTTTCCAATATGTTTTTGGTCATTCTTGGTGTTATTCTTGGCAGGAACATAACTTATGTTATGACTGATGCCTTACATCTTGGGAATATGTTGTTCAGCATGTGGGTGCTAACTTATGTCTATGATAGCTATTTTCAAGGTTTTCTCGTAATAGCGTCAGAACGCTTCATCAGTTAGTTGTCATTTTTGATGTAAATTTTGAGGCTTATGCCTTAGTCTTTTTGACCTATCACAAATATTCTCAGTTACGTTTGCGGGAGTTTGCTAATTTTGTGACTTTTATGAAACTAAAATGGTAATTTGAGCCGCTGGGAGGTCGATGGCTGTGTAAAACTTCATTTGACAGTTCTTAGCATGGGGTTTTAAGTGTGGGTTAACTATGTGTACCAATCTTCAAAATAAAGGCGATTTATGCAGCGTATCAAGTATGTATATGTGTTTTGAGAAAGAATCCATGTCTAGCTAAGCTAAATAGTGAAGCTAATGTAGTGAATCTACAGAAATTTAGTTTTTGTTCTGGGCAATTGACGGCCTAAAATCGTCAAAAGTTGGCAAATTTCTGCTGACCCCATTTTCCTTGGATGGTGAAAGCGCTGGTGAGCTTTTAGCTACTGTCATCAGTAGTGTAACCATAGGCAAAGAAGTATCACTGATTATTTGTGCAAGGGAAACTATAGAATGATAGATGATACTAAGCAACAAGGGGTCAGTGGTTGACCTGGCAGCTCAGGTCAAACTTGATCTTACCCCTCCTTAGCTCGTAGTTGATACTTTTTGCTTTTGTTTATAAATTCATAATGGGATTTAACATGCTTTAGACTGAGTGTAAGATTGTCGAGTGTTCATCTGTTTGTTTTTGATCGATGTGTCATGGCTTCATCTTCTTGTGAAGGTTGCAGAAATGACTGGAACATGGGTTATCACTGGTGGAGTCAACAGTGGAATCATGTCTGTCATTGGAAACCTGGTTCAATACATTTCTTTGAGGCACCGTCTTGAGAATCATCCGAAGTCTGTCTCACCTCCATTACGCTGCATGGGATTACAGCGTGGTCCAATTTGACAAATAAGGATCTATTGAAGGGTCAGGGTAAACTAAGGAGGTATTCGGTGAGTGGCTTGTAATTTTTTGTGTTTGTCACTAATTGAGTGCTTTTGAAATTACCTATGTTAATGACTGGTGTTCTTTGAAAGTTGAGTCAGCTAAAATTATTAGAATGATGTGTTTATGAAGACATATGAGGTGAGTCTCACCCACTGATCCACGTCTTAAGAAGTTTTGTAAAATTTCAATTACCATGGATGCAATATGATCTGCTTTCGCGTCTGATGTTGAATATTAATTTTTCCTTCAGATTACATGCTCTATTAAGCCTATTTGGGGCTGTAGTTAATATATGAAAATGTAATGTATCATGAGTAGAACGCATTCAACACATGATCTATGGACTATCATCAGAAGACTCTACCAATTAAGAGTGAACAGAATACAGTACTGTTCACAAATATGGTTTGGCTCACAAACTTTTAATTTCAACACGAAAACTCACTTTTTTTGTTCACATGCCCTTTTGTTCTTAAATTAGCTTTGCGATTGAGAGCTTTAATTTACCAGCTGCGAAGAGCGCGAGAAGGCCCCTCACTTATCACGCTCTTCAAGCATCAAGGACCTCTCCACTCCCGACACGTATGAAACGCATGGCAAGTGCATGACCAATGATCTGCGAGAAAATCACTGCTATCAAGAGACGTGAAGGATTGGCTGTATGCCTAAAGTTCGCTATGAATTTCGTCACTGCCTACTAGCTTGAAACTTTGGCTGTTACTCTGTTCTGCCTATCCATTTTTAGCTCATTTTGATGGATGACGTGTCGTATCTGAAAAATTGTTTTTCGGCTCACAGTTGGCAATTTATACGTCAAAGAATGGGGATTGTCATGTTTTCATGTCTTTCAGGTGGCAATTTATGTTCAAAAATGATGATTTTCATAGTTTCTTGCAAATATGTCAAAAATAATTCTTCCGATCTTTGCCGTCTTTGGTGTGAATATTAGGAGCAACTCTACACATGTTATGAATGATCTGCCATGTCTCCAGAAAATATCCTTCTGCTTTCCGGTGGCCGTTTGCGTCCAAAACTGGTGATTTTGAGGGTTTTTCCAAATATGTCGAAAACGATTCATCCGATTTTGTCATTTTCTGTTTCGAATAGCATGTTCTATGTGTTCTGAAGATCTTCTTTGGCTTGCAGGTGACAATTTATGTCCGGAGCTGGCGATTTACGTTTTTTTTAAACATGCCAAGAATGGGTCATCTGTTTTTTTATTATTTTTATTGTGCTTCCTCAGAGCAACTCTCTGTATGCCATAAAATTATAGGCCATGTCTCTTGAAATTCTCGCTTGGCTTGTGAGTGGTAATATATTTCCAAAACTGGCTATTTTCATAGCTTTCTTACAGATATGTCATGAATAGTTCATCTGTTTTTGTCGTTTTTGGTTGGATTCTTGTAATAAACCTTGTGCAATGCCTGGAGAAAATCTGGTTAGGCTTGCGGGTGGCAGTTTACGAGTGAAAATGGCTATTTTCATGTTTTTTTTCCTAGTATGTGAAAACCTGTTTGTTTATTTTTCGTTGTTTTTTCATGACTGTCTATATTGGGAATATGTTGGTCAGTTACCGGGTTGCAATTTATGTCAGTGAAGTCTACTTCCAAGGGCTTTTGAAAATATTTCAAAAAACGCTTCGTCAGTTTCTGCCATTTTTAGTGTCAGTTTATGACTTGTGTCTCATTGTTTCTATTATCGAAAATCTCAGTTAATTTTGCAGGAGTCCACTGATTCAGTTACTTGTTAGTTCTCAGCTGTTCTTGCGACTTTGAGTTCTTCTGCTGCTATACTACAATCTCGGACAAAATATTTGGCCACATTACCAGAATACTTGTGCATTGACATTAAACTGACTACCTCGCCTTTCTGACTCCCCTCCCCCTCTGAACAATGGTGCTTTCATGGCTGCACACAGTCAGCAAGCCAGAAAGATATCCTTACTTTACTGTTTCCAGGGGAGGGGGGAAATAATTAGACTTTGCTTGGTTTCGATCCAAGTGCCAACATATTTTGTCCAAGATTGTAGTTATCTTTTTGTTGGTGCGTATTGCGGTTGCCACGTCTGCCACGAATGTCTGGAACTCAGCTTGAGTCTGGTACAGTCTCGAAAGTCTGGAAATTGTCTGGAATTAGAAGAAACGTCTGGAAAAAGTCTTGAAAATCGTTCGTAAAGGCTATAGATTTCTTAACAGTCTGTTGGGTGTTAGCCGAATGCATTAGTGTAATTTTCTGTCAAGGTTATCTCCAATCCTTCTTCAACTAGGGATGTCTATTGATGAGCTCTTTCAAGTGGGAGTTTCTATCCAGTTAACAACTCTTATGTAATCTTAACTTTCGTTATAAGTAAGGAAACTGTTTAGTAAGTCCTGAGATTATGTTACTTTTTGCAGATAGCTTGTGGCAATGCATGTGCGACTGCAAATGGTGTGTAAGATGATCTTCAGTAGAGTTAATTCCTAGCCTAAAAGATCGTTTGCTTTTTTGTCAATTGATATTTTGTGCTACCCTTTTTCTCACCTGCAAATGAGCGTCTCTAATGCAGTTATCACACTGTTAACAGCCTACAGCGGATTTGCGATTGCAGAATGACAGCTATGCCGCTTTTAGTGCGCATCGATTGCTGCTTTACCTATCTCTTAGAGTGCATCAAAAAATGACTTGCACTCTGTAAAGATTTGTGAAGAGGTGTATTTAACTGAGCATGTTTTAATGATCTTGCAAAGACTGGTTCTGAGATATATTCTCCCTTCTTTAAATCAAAATTTTTTATTGTTTTGAGTTAAAGAATCGCCTTCAAATTAAGATGAAAGTGACTTTGTGTTTTTTTTAATTGGGAAATTGTCTGAAAAGGACAAAGAAAAGGACAGCTGCAAGCTCTGTGCAACACAAAACATCTGTTCATAATTACCTTTGACCAGACTATGTGCTTTCCAAAGACGGGCTTGTGGTCTCTGAACTCAGACAAGAAAAGCTGGCAGTAGTAGCTAACATTTTCCTATAGCGGTCCACGAACTTGGCAGGAATGAAGATAAACACGCAGCATAGTATGGCAAAAATGCTAAACCACTCTACACGTTGACAATGCTCAAAGTTGCGGTGTTGGCTTAGGTTGTCACATTCCACTTAATTTACACATTCATTTATTGACAAAAAATACACCCAAAAACATGGATGAAGAGAAGTTTGGTGTCTTACATTTCAGGTTTTTACTCAGTTTTGGAGCTCACCTTCCTTCCCTTTGCAGACTTTGTTTGATAACCATAGCTTGCCTACCATCATGGGCTCACAGTTAATACATTACAGCAGCACTTTCTGAGAAGTGGACAATATGTGTTTTCTAACATAATTAGATCAATTGTAAACACTGTAGTTAGGGCACAAAGTCTCGAAGTAAATATCAACGCAAAAAGTTTTTTACCATGTTCATATTTTTCTCTTCTGGATATTTCGTTGGTTACCTCAGGGTTTTTTTTGTATTCTATTATTAATGCATAGTTATCTCATTAGATAGATGTACTTTTTGCCAGTCTGGTATTTAACATCGTTTACAGTACTTGGCTGGGTTGAACAATTCTTTATCACAAATTTTTCTTATGTATGCTGCTTGTGGAGACTGCCCGAGGTGGCTGTGGTTCTGCTGCTGATGTTGGTCAGTGGTCCAACGAGATATTCAAAAGTGCTACTCTGATATAAGAATCTTGTGTTTTATATGTCGATGAAAGTTATGTCTTTGAGTTATGTCTTTGAATTTGATTGTATCATAGTCTCGTGAAAATGACGTTCAGACCGGTGGAGTTTATCTTAACCATAACCACGATTGTTTTCTTCTGGTGGATGATGGCCAAATGCAAAAGTTTGAGGGAATAGATTTTAGGAGTCGATTTGAACGCTATGTTCACAAAGGTAAATATTGGTAGCTGCCGTCTCGGTTTTATAATTGTGTTCTTTTTGGAAATTGTATATATGTTCGAATCCTCAATTAGCTATTACATGGTATACGGGAGAAGAGGCATTACCATCTATATGTGATATTTTAAGGTAAAGCAGACTGTTTACTAAATTTCAGGCTATGTAGACCAACTCTCTGGCCAGATATTATTCTCCTTAATCAATCATTTAAAGAGATAGGACGATAGCACAAAAAATAGATATACGTACAGAAATTCCAACGCTTTGCGCACAAGGGACAAGAGTCCTTTTCTGTATTCTCGTCTTGAACTCAATGAAACGATTTTTTGATATCATCGCATAGTCTGTCAAAGTACCTTGCTGATTAGATACTGTTTCTCTCCCATATCTGTTAGATAGGTTTGATTTCCATTATTAGTGCTGCATAAGAAGTACCAAATCTTTGTAGACAATGCGTAAAGTGTGATCCTGTAACATCTTTGTTGTAAACTACGTTCTTGTTGTAAACTACGTTCTTGTTGTAAACTACGTTCTTGCTGTAAACTACGTTCTTGTTGTAAACTACGTTCTTGATGTAAACTACGTTCTTGTTGTAAACTACGTTCTTGTAAATTGTTTTTCGTAGAAAAGTTTCATGGCTAACCGTAGTTGTTCTGTTGTCAGACTAGAGGATACTCTTCTCAGGGCATTTAGCTTTTGGATGGCGCTATCAGTGGCATCCCGTTGTACCTTCACATAACAGGAAAAAATTCTTATTCAAAACATTATTGCAAGAATCCTTGAATAAGAAAACATTTTTTTTGTAGCACTGAATATTTCGCTGGCAACTGCTAGGTATCATCAGCAAAAATCGGCAAAAGCATATCCTGACCATAGTCACTAGTGAGGTGCTGTCAAGTCTTTTTTTTTTTTAATTTAATTAGTTTGCCTTTGTCTTGTAGTCATCAATGTAATAACAAATGTTGGGAGTTTTGACTTATATGAAGTAGATTCCAATTCAACATTTCTTTGGAAGCACAACATGACCGCAGAAACAAACTAAAACTAGTTCATATTGTTTGTTACACTCGTGTACAATTCATAATACATCTTAGAAGCCTTTTTCGTGAAATCGTGAAACGGGGTGTAAACATTGTTTCATGATTCTTCCTTTGGTGGAGAGGATTAATTTAATCTTATTGGTTCTGAGGAGTATCTGTTTCAGTTCTGCGGAAGACCTTCGGTAGAAAAAAAAGAAAGTAGCAGTAAGTTGTGCCAGTGTGACAGAGCTTCAGGGGAAAGATGATCAGTTTTTATTTTCGGTAAACCTGTGTTACATTGAAATAAAATTAAGAGGCCTCCCCTATATGGCACCCCGCTGTTGACTACTAATATCAATAACAATGCTATTCGTAGCTACTTCTTGATCGCATCACAATGAACACGAAAATGTTATTTTGGTACTATTTTCGTTCGTTCACGTTTAATTTCCTTGCTATATATTACATTTCATGATTTTTCATTACTTACGTTAGTTTTTTTAGCTAAGATGCAATCACGAAAGCTTATGCGAGTAAACGTTTTGAATTAAATTATTAAATGCAAATTCTGCCATGTGTAGCGGCGAGAAATGCAGCAAAGTAGCGGGTGAGATTTGAAAATTTGACACGGAGACAAAAGAGAAATTCCTTCCCATTTTTCAAGGTGTTAAACAAGCAAAAATACACCTTGGCGAATGTATATGTATCACCGTATGGAAGAGAAAAATGTGCTGTTGAGAAATTCTCGTCGTTACTATGTGCAAGATCTGTTCACGGCAGATAATTTTTGCCTGTGTAGAACTCATTTTCTCACCAGTGAGAATTTGGAATTTTTCCTGCCCATGCAGTCGAACTATTGCTCGCCAATACGATAATATGTGGATAGTGCTAACAAACTCGTGAAGTACGCTAGTTCTGAAAGCATGCTACTTTGCATGGTTTGATGCACTTATATGTGATTACACTTTCTGACGTCAGGAAAATTTGGGTGATGAAAAAGATGTCTTATAGCACTTTGCAGAACGTATACATACGCACCTTTGCTACTGCCAACAGGCGCGGATTTAGAAAAATTGTAGACTAGGTTCTAAAATTGAAAGTAGTTTAAGAAAGCGAGGCTGCGCAGCAGCCGAGATATGCAACTGGGGGTTCGAGGGGGGCGTTGTGAGCCCCCCTG
>JAOBRC010785672.1:0-10076 GCA_027575255.1 Scolionema suvaense | reverse complement strand
TGGCCAATTTGATACTTTGCAGAGTCTTACCCAGGGGCCGACTTAGCAAAAACTGAGGGCCGTCAGACACCGACAAATACTGAGTGAAAAGTGGCCCACGGCTAGCCCGCCGTGATTCAATTGTATGCCCGGATGAGTATATATAAGTCTAAGCAATAAATATTATGATCCGAGTGCATATACCAAGTATTGTGATGACACAGATGAAAGGAGTTTTATAGTCACATGACCATGGAGAATTAACTTTGAAACGACGAGGAGAGAAAATCGGAAAAAAGAAAAGTTCCAATATATTTCGACCGAGACTGTAGGTGCATAGGTAGAGCTAAATTATGGCTTGATAAATTTCCTACCTTTTGAAGAAGTTTCTGTATGACCCTGCTCCTGACTACTCTTGCTTGTTGTATGCGACAAAATGGTAATTGGACAGAGAGTTAATCTGTTCCATTTTATCGTTTTGCTTCATCCTTTTTACTTCTCTTGCAAAAGACAGGAAAGTCTTTGAAACTTTGAACGTCCAGATTAGTGTTTCCAGAAGCAATTTGTAGCCCCTACAGTAGCTAGCTAGCTACACCCAGAGATTAGAGATTGCTTCCTCCTGTTTCAGCATTACCATTGTTATGTTAGCTAATATTTCAGATAACATGCAGCAGACTTCTTTCCAGCGTTAAGATATAACTCGACCATCGTCGTCTTCCACAAGAGCGGATATAAAATGCAGATTCTGTCGAACGCTCGAACGCTACCGAAATCCTTAAGGATGATATCCCATCCCGGGTTTTCCCGTGCGATATCATCTCGTAGAAATTTCGCCATAACTTTCTTACTTTTTCCAAAAAAAGTACACATCATACACCAAAACAATTCTGCATCTTTCCTCTTTCCAACGATATGAACTTTCCAGCCAAAACCCTAGGATTTCATCAATAACAAGCATATAATGAGGACCAGACCCCTTGATTTTGGGTCAAAATCCGGAAGTCCAGCGCATGATATCACGGTGTTCTTCAGTAACGTCAGATCGCCGTGGAATCTCTCCCTTAGAGATAGATCTCATCAACTTGGTCACTATTCATAGGTTGCTCTCAAAATTCAAAACCCAGCACCGAGCAAAAAAGACGGCACACTTAACCCTTAACTCGGCACTTATGCTTGTGATATTGATGATAGGTGATTCATGCATACCGATAACGTATTTGGGATACTCTGCAATTGTTTTGATACATTGGTCTTCGTTGTTATTTATTGTGGTTGTTGTTTTTGTCGGCAAAAATAAGTAAGTATCACTCACTACATAGCATCCTGAAACACAACGTTGTTGTAGCTAACTGTCGTAGGATGCTATGTAGCTTCTAGTTGCCCACTAATCAGTTCTTTTAGAAACATGCTACCCGACCAGTACTATTGCCGACCTTCGCAACACAATCTGCATCAGTATTTCAACACGGTTCCGGGCTGTTACAAAGCGTTTTGCTTATGCATTGTCCTCAAATTTCGGAGATTATTAATTTCTCACAATTTAAAACATCGAACTATTGTAAGCAAACATGAACGATCGCACACCAAAAAACTTAAGATAGTTGAAGGTGAGTTGAAATTACGTGCCTCTTTTCCAAAAACGTGGATATTTTGATCATATCCAAGGATCTCGCTGGATACTACTGAGTACTAATGACTCTGAGTGCGTCAGCGTTGTGTTCGTTTTTATAAAAAACAAATTTAAAGAACTTGAACCTCAGGCAAACCAACAATAGTTAGCTGCAACAACTTTGTATTTCAAGATTTTTGGCTATATAGTGATACTTACTTATTTTCACCGAGAAACCATCACAACAAGTAACAAAGACAACCAATGTAGCAAAAAAATTGGTGGAGTAACCTAAATACATTATCAGCATGCATGAATCACATATCATCAATGTGTGCAAGCAACTAAAATACTGGGCGTCGGGTTGCAGGTTGAAGGAGCTGTCTTTTTTGCTTGGCGCCGAGTTGCGGTCTTTGACAACAGAAGTTGAAAACTTATCTGGCACTGCGTAAGCCTCTCGTGGCCTCTTACCCCAGCCTCTTAAAGACCTGCTGCTTCAGCAAAGAGGGCAAGCAAGGAATAGGTTCTGTTTTTTTACTTCAAAATCATTGGTAGGAAAAGCACGTGCTAAATTTATTCCGAGGTTGAGACCGCACGTGACTCTGAGTTTGCTTGTGCGAAATTTAGCTCGTGTCTAAAATTTTCCGGTATCTTCTTGCTTTACTCTGATGTTCTTAGATACTTCAGTTCGAACGGTTTTGATATATATATAAGTTTACCTTACAAATAATTATCCTAGTGTGGCTATCGAGAGTGTACTGAACGGGTAAATGCCGCTGTAAATGAGGTATCAGCGCCGCTATGTAAAATGTGTTAAAATGAAGGAGTTTGGGAAAGGTGTATTCGTTCTAGTAAAATCTCAGAAATTTTAACAAACTCCGCCAAGTACCCCATTTACTTATAATAAAGTAAAAAAAGATGCAAGTTTGTCCGTGAGAAGTTCCCGTACATACGTAAAACGAATTATATGAACGTGATCAGATTTCGATTTGCTAACGTTTCCTCTTATGAATGCAGCCATCGTCCATAACTCACGCTTTTCATATTTAATTAAGAACGTTTCCTTTGAGAGCAAACCTTGCACTTTGCCTCTATTTTATTAACTTTTAATCACGATTTTGGTGTTTTGAAGCCTTATCTTCTTACAGAAACAAAGCAGTGGCCTGTTCCAAATAAAATTTCGTAGTAAACAGAAAAAGAGCATGGGCTCCAGTAGCCTGTACCACTCCAAGCGCACTGCGCTTCACTTGCTTGCTTGGTCTGTTACCTTTCGCAGCATTTATGCGTTTGGTAATTATGCCATAATAAGCACATCAATGCCACCAGTGACTTCAACTCATCAATTATGCATGACTTTACGCACCGATTCAATATAAACTGATGTTAATCATGAGGTTGCTATAGGAATACCTGACGCAAACTGGCAAATAATTATCAAGTTTGCTAATTTGAAAAACGAAGATTCGCGCCAAATTAAGCAGACTCTGAGAGAACTTAGTTCGAGCAGAGGCTGTGAGCAGGCTAGGGTTCCAGGAAATTATCAAAAATGTTATCTGAAATCAGTTGCTTTCATTCTCCGCATAGGGGGCTCCTCATGTTGAACCTTTGCTTGGAAGGAGGTTCCTTTCCTCTATCTACACGGTTAAGAGCTAGACGTTCTTGTGTAGATAAGCACAGGATCTGGACAGGCGTCCCCTATTCGTATGACGAGCGGATGTTTCCAGCATAGTTAATAGAATCACTATGGTTTCAGGACATGTGTAAAGGAATTGAAACATCTGATTTCAGGTTACAAAAATGCGGAAGACCGCAGGTCAGCAAATTATTCTTTGCACTCCAATCAAACAGACAACCGTGACTAATTAACGCTCCAGAGTACTTCATTCAATCCCATGTCAAGTTAATGGAGCGAGCAGCAATAAACAGAAGATCGTTAGCTGAAGGCAAACAGCATGAACGAACGTCTTTATCAGAACTTCCCTATTATTTTTAATCACAGACATATGACGACGTAAGTACGTAGGGTGTGACTTTTCACCGAACAACATTCGAGCTTTAGGCTCCTAGTAGCCTGCTCGCCTAATAAAGCATTCGAACATTAAGCCAAAAAATGAGGAAAAAATATAAAAACTTATCAAATATTGCAAATAAGAAGTCTTATTGCAGCACTTTTCTCGCTTGAGAACTTTCCGCACTTTCCGCACACATTCTATAAGTTAAGAAATTCCTCAAGTATTCGGCGCCATAAATATAATTGGACATTTTTCAGTTAAGTCAAACATACTGACTTTTTCTTGAAACCTGAATCACTATTGCAGGTTTTTCCTAACAGCAGCTTTCATATTTTGGTTCCGAAGATGCATGTCATGCCTGTGATGGATTGGTGATTGGCATTACTTTCTCCACATACTTTTCATATAAGAAATAGGATGAGAAACTTTTCCTAGTAAAATTTCAAAATTTTAAGAAACTTTTACCATTAGCTACCTCGGATGCTTGTTTTCTGATAAAAAAAACCCTGGGAATCACACACACAAGAAAAACACATGAGGCATATTGTCGCCAAGGAAAAACTTTCTGCGATTATGCGAGGCCCTGAACTTCCCTCTCGAATGAACTGAACATTGTTCGCCGCTTTTTTCGAAAGAGTTAAATTTTGAATCTACTCGTCCAATCTACAGATCTATAGGAGTAGGATTGTGAATTGATTTCACTGCAAAAACCAAACTATTTGCAACTATTTGCATAGTAGTAAAGTATTGTGCTTGCTGGTCCTGGCCAATTTTCTGTCGATTGAGAGCCAAAACCATGATATTTTTGGTCAAGAACTAGCCAAAAACATTATTACGCTTAATTTTGACCTAAGCTAACGGCAGTGAAGTCTTAATCCAAATAGGCACCTCCTTGTAGAAAAATCATGAAATTTTGTACAGAAACAAACCGCAAAAATTGGCTGCTGCAAGATCAGAGACACGTCAGTCACTTTAATACTCACTAAAGTTTCCCTCTTCTTTGGAAAAGAAATTATCTTCACCCCTTAGAGATTTCTGTCTGTGACCAGTTGAAAAGACATATGTCGTCAAAATGCATTCTGGCGCAACAAGAGATGCGGAAAGATTTCTCGCGAAATTCTTACTAAATTTTCTGTTGAAAATTAATTCTCTTCAGGCATTTCATATATTTCTGGTACTCTATTGTATAAACATTTTGCAACCTGAAAATTTCGCTCCTTCGCAGTCGAGCTAAAGAAAACTGCAAAATTAAAATTCCGCGAAAAATGCATTTCCAGCTCAACCGCAAAATTAAAATGCACCAAAAATCCAAATCAAAAACAAGTGAACAATGTAATTTTGACCGAGAAAGCCTGCGAAATTTTCATGCAATAAAGTACTCTAAACTGAATGTTTGAGGTTGAGGCTCGAGGCTGCAGGAAAGTAATTCTACTCCAGTACTAGGGGGCTACCGTACGAGGCCCAGCTGTATTCCAGTAGTGAAATAAAATCGGTGAAATGCACCTATTCATTGGGTACAGAATGATTAACGAGTTTTTATCGGATATGTGGCCCGATCAATGGCGTCAAGCGGCAAAACCGATTAAGTTTCACTGCAAAATCTTCTCGAATCCCTCTGCCCCTCCCCCCATGAATGACGTCCCTGGGCTACCCTGGCGCTTTGCTTTGCCATAGGTACCATAAAATATCAATCGTACCTGACCACAAGTTTTTGCAAGCACACGCAGAGAAATAGTGTGCTTTTCGACTATGTTACATGTTCTGAACACTGTCGTTGTCTTCTATATTCAATTTGCAAGACAGGTCTTTAACCTTTCGTCCTCCATCTTTGATACTCATCAACAATCGCACTAATCAGTCGACAATCACTAGTGAAGTTGTTTTCGCAATATAATTTTGATCACCGTTGCAACATTCAACCTAATGCATCGATGCATATCTACGCTATTAATCGCAATGAAGATTTCACTTCTACTTCAGCCATCAATTTGTAACTGTTGCACTTGAGACCAAGGCTAAAATATGGCATTCAATGAGTCTGAAATAGTCACAAAGGACACGTGTGGTCAGCCAGTGAAATTAGCCTCTCGTCAGCTTCGCCTCGGACGGCACCAACAGTTTGTAGGATGCGAGCTATGCCTCGTTGAAATCTTGAAACTAAAATGAATAGTTTTTACTATTAACACCATGAGTAACGTCGTAAAGTAGTAAAGCACGAAATTACAGATCACCCAAGAAAAAGAAAAAGAGGAACTCTTCAACGGGAAAGTCAACAATATCATCTAAATAAGGTATTACAAAAGTAAACAAACTTAACAAGAAAACATTGAAGCGTTCTCTCAATATGTCTAGAAAAAATGAAAACGATTATTTTTGGACGTAAATTGCCAGCTGCAAGGCAAACGAGAATATTCCAACATACTGTCGAATGGGATGTTAAACTCAGGACGGATTGTACCATAAAGTGTGGAAATTATCTTCCACAGAACTTACCGGACAGTAACGAACTTCTGGCTCAGTAGCATTATTGTGGTACACCAGTATGCAGCTATACACAGGATGAATCTCAGCAGAGTAAAGTTTAGCAAGGAGCTACCCGGAAAAGTGTCCGAAGTTACTAAGTGGGATTGGGTTTACTTCTGAGAGTCCATATTTGTAGAGTTGAAATCCTAGCTCAATACTGTTTTTAAGCAATTTCTTTTGAAATATGTATAAAATCGCCTTTTTCCTATCCTACAGTAAGTTTGATTTCAATTGGCAGCTCAAAGTTTTAGGATAATTTATTTGGAACAAACTATTTTGAAAAATTCACTTTTGACTAAAAAATGACATCACTATCTAAAATGCTTCCCATTCATTATCTAAGTGCAGAATTTTGATTTCTGCAGAAAGGAAGAATGTCTGAGAGGTTGATAACTCCATAGAAGCACTGAAAAAAACACTTCTGGGTATAGCTTTCCACCTGCAGTTCTGCAGTCCAAACAAAATTCTTTTTGGAAGTTCTGGCTTGATGGTTTTGTTTCAATTATATATCTTGACCTTCATGCCAAATTGCAGAAAATCTGTGAACAGGTCATGTGTTGACGACGGACTGAAGAACGGACAGAGGTTCCCATTTTACAGGGACAGGAATGCAGCCAAAAAATGTTTTCACCTAGCCCGAACGAACGGGTACCGGCAAAAATGTTCTTGCGCACTGAATTTTAGGACAATAGTTCAACTTATTTAATTTTCAATGTAATTTTGAGAATGAAGAAAGTATAATCCAGTCCACTAACGTAAACAGCCAGAAACTGCATACGCGACACTAAGCAGAAGTGGTTCAGCATCTGAAAAAAAGTATTTGAAGCAATTTATTGGACACAAAGTGCTTTGTTTTCTGGTCACAAGTGTCAAAAAGTGATTTTCTATTTTGACTGAACAAATGCTTTTTTTTTCAATACATTTTGAACGCAGTCACCCAAAAGTTAATTTTGATAAACATCGCAGTCTGCGGAAGGTTAAATTTTGATACAACTCATGTATTACACAAGTCTACCTTCACACAAAACTTCAGAGGTTTCCAAAAACTATTTTAGCTTGCAGGGAGTTTTAATTTTTCAGAATTTTTCCAAGAAGCCTAAATGGACAAACGTTTCTCTGCACATCCCCTCCCTATCCCCAAAATAGTTCTGCTGTTCTTACCTTTCGTGATGAAGCTGAACCTGGGTTTATTCTTAAATTGTTCTTAATGTTTTGGCAAAATTGAGGCTTGTGTTCCTTATAAATCTGTTCTTATTTAAAAAAGAGCGTAATTGAACAGTTTTTTTTAGAATCTTTGCAATCACATGGAGTAGTTCGGTTGCGGAAGTTGAATTCAGCTCACCTCAGTTGTATGAATTTTGAACTTTTATTTCAAGAGGGTTGCTTACTTTCAGTGGTTTTTTTCTTAATACAAAAAGGACGCCTATTCAAGAAAGTCTTTCGAAACGAAGTCAACTGTGCCCACTTTACTCCACCTCCCCCTTCTCTGCACAAATTTGTTGAGAATGTTTATCAGTTTGACTCGAAACATTTTCTCTAATATAGTTCCTGCAACTAATAATTCTTAACTTAAGTTTGAAAACACGTCAGCAAAACTTTGTTCTGGCTCGAAATCTACTCAAAATCTCATCATCCTTGTCATCACTATTCTCGTGAAAGGCTAATAAAGCGAAAAGTCTCTATCGAAACCGAGTAGTGTAGAACTTAAATATAGCTTGTAGTTTATAAATTTTACTCCACATGTATAGTCAGAAATATATACAAAGAAAACGTTTTACGGTTTAAAACCCTGAGTTTTTCATTTCAATTTAGATGCTTTTTTGCCAAAGAACAGGCTTGTTGGTGCATTTTTATTTTACAGTTTGCCCCAAGTACAATTATTAGCTGCATCTGATTTTTCAGTTGAAAAGGAAATACCTTTTAATTTTATTTTGGCGGGCTTTTTCAACTTAACTGCGAAATTTGCACGCCGTGGAATTTTCATGCAATAACGTATTGAAATTGATTGAATACAATGAAATTAAAGCTTTAGGCTGAGTCCCGAAGTATAGCTATTTTTTAAGCGCTACATCTTTGTAGTATACTGCATGTACAATGCGTATGGTTGAAGCCTCCCAGCTTGTATCACACAGGGGCCATCGACATAAGATTTCTCCCCCTCCCCTCAGTCCATAGCGGAAAGAACCGGACAGGTTAGAATACATCAGCTGAAACCTGTCTTAAGTTCGTGTAGAAAGCCACACATCGATCACGGGTAACCAGGAAAGTGAAATTAGTAACGCTGAAAAATTCTAGCACTAAATTTAGAAGAAGACCCAAAAGCAAATATTGAAATACTTATATAAAAAAGCCGCGCCACTTGTTTCCTGTTGTTTCGGACGAAGGAGACGAAGGAGAGCTCAAAATTATCTTTTCTACTTAATCCGAATTTCGCCTTCATAGTTTTAAAATTAGTGGATTTCTGTCATGCCATGCTAGTAACCGCCTACTAAATGAGAAGCTGCCAAGAACCTGGTCTATCTACCGACTAGTCAATTCAGTGTTCATCCAACCATTAGTAGCTGACGAGGCGATGATACATTTTCCTTGAAACTCCTAGTTAAACTATTCGGCATCTCGCTTTCCTCTCTTAAATACGATAAACGACTAAAGTTTTTTTTTCATTTACGTGAGCAGTAACACGAACTATTACCCGACTCTTTTCATGGCCTGTTGACTTTAGAGTTACAGTTTTTTGTTCCAGTTTTATTTACAGTTGATGACGAGACCATGTCAATCCAAACGGGGGGTTTCGTTCATAGCATAGATATTATCCATCGAGTATTTGTGCTCAAAACATGGTCTTCGAATTCGTAAAACGTAGGCTGCGAGTTTAGAGATCACCATGTCCCGGTCCTTTTGCCATATTGGCGTCTTCCTGTGCAACGGCAAGCCATTTCTTATCATAAAATTGCGACACCAACCTTCACTAGCAGCAAAATGTTCGTCGTCCGAGTATTGCACTTCTTTCCAAAAAACTGATGCTTCTTTCCTGATAAGGGTACAGGAAACATCCTCCTTCTTTTCAAATTTCACTCCAATATTTTCGCTTCCAGTTCCTCACTTGAAGGCTTCCTTCCACCCACAGGCAGTTATCTTTTTACTTGTTCTTTCATTTCCATTATGAGCCTTTATTTGATTACGTTTTGAAACCCAACGTGCAACCATTCTTCTAAAAACCCAAAGTGTCCGGTAGATGCACTGATGGTATTTTCATCAGCGTATTGAACTGCCCTCGTTTTAAATGAGGCTGTATAACTTCTCGAGCTTGTTCCTTTGTGAGAAGTCACCGAATCATCACATTGATCTGGACTCGCCATGTTCACTTAGTTCCTTCTCCTCAGGTTGTGACAGTTTGAATTGAAAAAAAACAAGGAACTTCTACACCTGGAAGGCACACTGCAGCTGAGCGCTGCATAGTAGGTGCATTGTTCCGTGTAATCGGATTAAATCGATTGTTATAGAATTTACCGCTGGACAGTCAATTGTTACTACAGTCACGTGATGTAACCGACCAATCGTTAGTCGGAATTTGTATGACGTTAATCACGTTGCCATAGGATATCGCTGATGCATCGATTCAGTCAGCCATCCGCTGAGTGGAGTTGGTTGTTGCCGTGAACAGTTGCTTCTGATTCTCGTACAGAGTTGAACGTTTATATTTGCGATATTGACGATGGTTGAACTATCGACTCGGAGGTAAAATGCGATAGCGCAGAAGAGATAGCTGAAAGAAGAAGAATTTTTCTTTCCGATGATTTACTGGGATTTTTAAGCGAGGCAGTCTTGTCTCTGCGATTGTGTGTTCACAAGTGAGTGACAAACTGCTGTACCTACCCTACAATCATTGCCAAAATATCTTCGCCAAACCATTTTGGCGAAGATTTTTGGCAGTGATTGTCTGAATTTTGTGC
>JAOBRC010785561.1:0-10076 GCA_027575255.1 Scolionema suvaense | reverse complement strand
GGTACAATATCGTTGTATGGAAAGGGTACCGGAACAGAAACTGGTTAAATGGCCCAGAGGGACAGACATGATCCGAGGAAGATAGCCGGTTCTGCGGAAGAGACTTTTGCGAAAAAGGCAATAACAAAAGAAGGTTAAACAAAAGTTTTTAACATGTTGCCTCTTTCAAAAGGCCTTACGAACGTCAACAATACTAAAAATATACAGAAACAAGAAATCGAAGTTGGGATTTACCTAACAAAAGTCCTGATATAAGCATGACCAAAATCAAGCAATATCGATGGGGAGAATCAAAAGGAAAGTCATTCTACAATCTACAATCGGAAAATCTTTGCTAGAGGAAACAACTCAGAACCATGGTAGATTGATCAATGAAGACATGCAACAGTGACAAAAAATGTAGCTGTCGCTTCTCAGGCCAACTAGCAGATGCACATCTAGTGTAGCAGTGATTTGATTCACAGTTGTGTAGTAGCCCAGAAAAAGAGCGCGGCAGCATCCATACCATACAGGTCCGGGGAGAACACTGATTACAATTTATTGAACACAACAGAAATAAAGACCACTCTCACCAGTTATCAGGAAAGCTGCATGGTGAAGTCGCTTCAGGGATAGTCGGCCAGTAACTGAAAAAGAAAGAGCGGAAACAACAACTCTGCAACTCAAAAGTGCAGGTACCTAGTCTCTGCCTTAATACGAGTGGCATGTAATCCAGGAATTTACTCGAGCATTTTGAGCTACCTCAGTTTTTTATGAGAAGAATGAGTTTGAACCTGCAGAAAAAAGATTGAGTTTGACCATACGCAAAACTCTGGAAGTTAAAGCCCATTTTATGTTTTCCCGCCAATACAAAGGAGTACCTCCAGAGCGTAGGACCTTCATTTCCGCCTTAGCACAAGTGGGACCTGGGTATCTGAAGGCTTTGCACAATGGCGCCTGGTACTTCGCAATAAAGGTTACATACGCTCTGTCATTACTCCACAAAAAGGCTAGGCAAGTTCCCAAAAGGCTACAATTCAAACAAGCCAACCAAGCATGAAAAAATTCCAACATCAAACAAAGCAACCAACAGAAACTAAATACAAATACATGAACTAAAAAAGAAATATCAATTCCAAATACCCATTACAAAGGAGTAACTCAAGGGCGTAGGACCTTCATCTGCGCCTTAGCACAAGTGGCACCTGGCCATCTGAAGGCTTAGCACAAAGGCGCATGGCACTTCTCAATAAAGGTTACATACGCTCTGTCATTACTCCACAAAAAGGCTAGGCAAGTACCGAAAACCCTACCATTTGAACAGACCCACCAAACATGAAAAAATTCCAACATTAAGCAGAGCAACCAAGAAAAACTAAACACAAATACATGAACTAAAAAAAGAAATATCAATTCTGAATACCCATTACAAAGGAGTAACTCAAGAGCGTAGGGCCTTCATCTCCGCCTTAGCACAAGTGGCACCTGGGCATCTGAAGGCTTTGCACAATGGCGCCTGGTACTTCGCAATAAAGGTTACATACGCTCTGTCATTACTCCACAAAAAGGCTAGGCAAGTTTCCAAAAGGCTGCAATTCAAACACGCCAACCAATCATGAGAAAATTCCAACATTAAACAAAGCAACCAACAGAAACCTAACACAAAACACATGAACTAAAAAAGAGAAATTAATTGACTTCCCGACAAAGATCACTTTTTGGACTATGTACCATGCAGTGCCCTTTCACTGTTGCAATCTCAGTGTGTCCAATCTGTATGTGGATCCTCTTCATCTTGTGGTAGACAAGCTAACTATTTCTTTCTCTCTCTCCTAAATGCAGCCCCTACGCAGTTCCGCGATTCATATTTACAACAAACCCACGTGTTCTGTCCTCAGAACAGAAAAGGTAAAAGAAGTTTTGATTCTTCTGATTGAAGTGCAGGAAAAGCTAGGGTCTTGTCTGCAGTATTTAGCAGGTCAAATGAAAGGCCTTAAAACTCACTCTTGGCTGAAAACGTGGGGATGTATCGTTATCTGCAGATTGATTACTAAAAAAGGTGGTGTTTTATTAGAACCATTCAAACCATTCCCCATGATGTGTCTGCGGTTTTTAACAGGTGTCTGCAGTTTTTGGCAGCCAGATAAGCACAAGCCAAGCCACAAGATTCTTACCTTCTGAAGCGCGAATATTACAATTTCGACATCAAAAAGTCCATTAAATATTGTTTCCAAACCTCAGCTATTTCGACACATTTTTCAACCCTTCTGGTTCTGACCCACCTGTTTTTATTCTCAAAAGAAGTGCACAAAACATTTGATATCATGCAGCATGGCAACCAAGTGTATATATATATATAACCACTTTAAATCATGATGTGGAATCAAAGAGTGAAAAAAAAGCAAGACATATGCATCCCGTGCACATGAACAATGGCTACAGCGTATGGGAAGCAATTTGAAACCGGTGATTAGATGTGACTTTCAACCCGCTCACGCTGAAAACTGCAGACATCAGTCAAATATGGTTGCATGTGCTTCTACCTGTTTCTGTCGCATTGTAGCAATTTTCAGAAAGAAGACAGTACGTAGAGACAGGCAGCCAATAGATCGAAATATTAGAAAAACATTCCAGAAAAGCTTACCTAACTTTCTGTCAACTTTTGCACCATTCCAAACCATATATGCATAACAAAACATCAACATAGAAGCTTGACATTCAAAATGGCAGAATAAGCAACCATGCACATGCTAAGTAAGACAAGATGATTGATTTCTTGAAGATAACTATGAATAGGATATTAGTTTGAGTTTTACGTCTAGCTTTATAACTAGCTAACAATGCTGGCAGAGGCTGAACAAGTGAAGGAAGGTTTCCTCCTATAGCTGCTGAAAACCACAGACTGCCAAAAACTGACAGGACCCTACCTAGATTACCTGATATCCGATGGTTAGGTTTTTCTTGCGATGTCTGCACTACATGTAAACATCGCGAAAAACCACCATCTGAGGACGTTGGCTGCGTGCCATATATATCGTTATATATCGTTATATATGCGTGCCATATATATCGTTTCTGATATGACACGATTAATTTGAATCGCTAATTAATGCTTTGTTTCTGCACCTGTTGAGTCTCTTGAAAGTTGAGACGGGCTTTGGAAATTGTTATTTTGTTATTGCTTGGTTTTAAGGAGTTCAAAAATCTATCGACCTGCTGATTTTGTTTTCGTGATGAATCGTGTCACAAACGATTGTTCTGGCCAACGTCCTCAGATGGATGTCACTTTTCTCTACACGGAAATAGTGTAGCAGCCCCCGCATAGAGAAATGTCGACATCGGTTATCAGGTAATACCTAGATACCTATATATACTTCCTAAACTGAAGCAGCAAACGAAACACACCGCTGAAAGGCAGAGCAAACAGTAGGCCAAAAGCCTTATAACTATAGGCGTATTAAATTAGCAACACCTAAGCCTCAGCCCATTGCGTAGCAGATAAGCTGGTCAGTGGTAGATAGGTAGGGTATATAGCTAGGTACTTGACAGCTTTGGGTATAGACAATAAATACATTCTAACATTAACAAGCTAAGTGTAAGGGTACCTAACGGTAGCTACATCTATGTATGCCTAGATAGGTAGGCTAGATAGGTCTTAGGCGACAGCAGAATAGAAAATGAGCTAAAATCGAAATAATAAATAAACAAAACTGCAATGAGAATCCAAATAATGAATGCACAAATCTGTGACGACTACAGCTACCTCTGCTACCGATTCACCTGCGATTAGCTTGTGCTTGAAATTCAGTTCCTTTTCTGGAATAAGAATGGCTTGATATTAGCTTGGATTTGAAAAGTAGCTTGCTCAAAAACAGCTGGAGGAGTTCTAGATGGCTTCGAAATTTTAAACTGAAATATTAGTGGGGGCGTATTCTGACTGCACGCTTTTGTTTGTTTGTTGACCTACTCAGACAAGGAAGTTCAAAGTAGCAACGTTGAAGTCTTGGCAGGCGTTTTTTTTATATTACGAAGTATTTCAACCTCATTAGGCGCTTTAGATATGTTGTTTAATTTTTAAATTTATCCTTTTTTGGTGAGTTGTGACTATTTGGTGTAGCTTAGGTAGTCTAGCAAGCTAGCTAAGCAAGAACTTTGCCATTAAATATAACCAGCAAAGGCCGAAAATATAGTATAACGTTTTTCGGCAATACTGTCATCCTTAGGTGCATAAAAGTGAACGCCAATAAGGGCTTATATCCTACTGCAATACTAACTGAAAGAGGTAGCTACCTACCAGTCCTGTATTACTCTTGTTGACACCTTTGATCGTGTATTCTGAAACAGTGTGTTCATTGTACTGTGGCACCCTGCAAACTGTTTTACAAATCACTTATGCCTACAATTATGCAACTACTCCAAGCAACCAGGATGGTGTGAGACATTTCGCGAAGTTTTAGACTAATGATTAACTAGGCATTTTCAAATTTAAGAGTTATCGGACAGTCTGACACTTCAGTGGTATCACTTGATTATGAGTGTAGTTGGATACAAGGAGAAACTATCTACCTGGCTACAAGCGTCATGTTTATGTCAACTGAGTGTGATGATAGGACTCAGTTGAGTGTAAATACAAATAAGTGAAGTGGATTTGAAGCCTTTTATCAGTGGACGTGGTATGTAACATGTATAGTGTGTTCTGGTTCATGTGACTTGTCCATGGTTCAACATAGTTTCCAAGACGCGACCCACACCCATATATCAAAAGCTGTGTTAGCGCCATTCACTTTTGAAGTACTGCTGTAAATAAGAGTGTTCCATGACCTGAAGTACCATCTGAGAGGTACAATTGTACCTATTTGTACTTCTGTTACCAATGTCAATTTTTATTTACGTTCCTTATTATAAATTGAACAGTCAGGGCTATCAGTAAGTGTTCTTATTTTGCCACCAAAACCAATTATCAGCTGACAACTTTTTAACTCTGACTTAAGAGTGCATGAGCATACAGAATTTAAAATACCAAATATAGTTTTTGATGCATGCCGCAAAGAAAACTCGACTTATCCCAAGCCTATGTGTAACTCACAGAGTGACGATATTTGTAAGTACTTAAAGCATCAGCCAAGTGATAACTGGGGAAAGGAAATTATGAATTAATTCTTGCAACAGTATTTGGAATTAGCAAGGAAGAAAGAATACTACGATGAAACAAATACATATTATGTAGAAGCTATGTATCACTCACCACAATATTTATGCACAGACTCCAATTAACCAACACTTCTGCTTGTTGCCTAACTAACAAGCAGATTTCTCCAGTACATCATCTAATCAGTTGTCTGATAGTCTCCGAACAAGTTATCCTTCTCAAATTCTCTCGTACCCACACTCCAGCTTCAACTTGGACCCGCACATTTATTCATTATTTTCCCTTTATTTGAGACCCGAAAGCATGCGACCGTAGATTGTGAAAATCGCTTCACAGAATAAAAAACTAAGGGCATAGTGGGCATAGTATCGTAAGGCTCTGCTTCCCATAATGTTTGGCTTTGTTTCTAGCCCAGAAGGCAGCCAGCACATATAATATAGTATCATACAATACTCTTCTCAATACTATCAAGCTCAGCCAAAACTTTCCTAGTTAACTTGTCCTTCCAACCTTAAGCGAGACGCAGCCCGGGGCGAGATTATTTATGCTTACACGATCAATCTAAACTCGGGATGCACCATTAGTTCACCCCTTCTTTGCACTGCCATGCACGTATAATTATTTTTCCACCCGGGCTGAAGCGTTTATATGTGAGTTTCACCCTGGGGGGAAATGCCGGGACGACTCAACTTGGTGTGAGATTTCACCTAGCCCCGGGTCATGTGAACGCTATCAGCGAAGTGACCAAGGACCAAGGTGAATTTCAACCCGGCTGACCGGGCTGAGTTTCAACCTCCCTCTCAAGAAAGCGCTGTCTTAACCAGCTACCATTCCAAAGTTATCTTAAGAGAAGAAATTTTTTGCGGAATTTATTTTGGCAATTGAGACATAGTATTGCGGAAGTACGTTTTGCAACTTAGTGTTCGGCATTAATTTTTGGGATAGAAGAGGACTAAGAAAAGCTGTAAACGGGTCTTTGCAGCTTCACAGAATGACAAAAAGTTAAATATATGGACGGCTCAATATGTACTTAAGCATGTCTTTTGTGAACACTTTGCGGAAGAAAATTTTATGATTGACCAACTACTGGCAAGTTCTGCGGAAGAAATTTTTGTGGAAAAAGGACAAAATCACCAACATTAATTCCGCAAATAATTTCATCCCATAAGGTATTTCATTAACTGTACCAAACAACTATAATTTATTCAATCCAATTATATTATATTTAGGATTACAAAAACTGTTACTTGAAAAGTGACGAGGTGCGACAAGAAGACATTTTATGTATACACAGCTTTGGTCTTAGTCTTTCCGAAGATAATATTGAAACAATGATTCTTAAACCTTAGAGAAAGTAGAATCTGTTGATACTAGTACATACTACTTATTGCGTGTTGCTAAGAGCAAGAGCAAAGAATCACGCCTATTTTACACCAATATAAAGTATTGCTATGAATTTCTTATGTACTGTATGTCACATTCCTCCATCCAAAGAATCACATTGATTTCGGAAATAACTTTTTATGACATGCCCAAACCACTAAACAATTCAAGCTTTTCTGGAAAAGCGAACAAACCAAACACACCCAAATTGCAGCAATTAATAAACCACTGAGATTCACCCAAATCGTCCGAACGTATAAAAACGATCTATAAACAGTCTTTTCTAACAACACTGCAGACTGTGTGGATCCAGCACTCTACAATTCAATCAACAAACTCAAGGAATCGTGGATACAATTCAGCCCCTGTAGCTCTTGGCACTATTTATATCATGGCAGGCTGCCGGTACAATACTACACAGCTATACTTCGATTATCAGACAAAAACACAATCTACTTGATTAAAAGAAACAAGCAATTCAGAAGAATTCGTTAATGATTTCTGAAAAAATGATATGCAAATAAAAATTTGTTTCGGAAAAAGAAAACCCTTACCAATGAAAATGGAAGTTATATAGGCAATTATATCCTAGAAGGTGGGCGCAACAATACATGTTAGGTACATTGAAGCTATATCTTAAAGGATGAATAGTCCAAAAATGCCATCAAAACGCATCAGAAAAAAACAACAGCCATGAGCAAACCATATACGAAGAAACCTTTGTTGCCAGTTCGGTTTCAAAGAGAGAAAAATCACACTCGTTTCCTAATAAGAACAGGCTTGTAGAAAATACGAACCTCAATTATGCCGAAAAACTAAGAAGAAGAGGCTGAGCTTAATCACAACCGACAAGAACAGCAACACAATAATTTTATAGTCAAAATGATCAAATGATGTGATTAAGCTACTACTTTATGAGGATTAAGTCTGATATCAACAATTTTTTTTTACTTTGATAGACCATTCGTTTACGAAGAAAACAGTTCTAGGCGAGAGATGGCCACACTTCAAGCAGCAATTGTCTTTTAGCATTAGAACAAACTAAGAACAATTGAGGCTGAAAATCGACAAATCATACAAGAACAAGCCTCAAATTTTCTGGCTCTTATAAAAAAAAGTGAGGTAAAAAGAGACCTTATTACTATCTCATTCTCAATGTTCAGCATGTGCTTAGCCTTAAAGGAACTGTTACATACAGTAAAGGGTAAGACCCTTCTGAGACTCTATCCAAAGCACCAACCCACAAGAATTACTCACAAACAGTAGCATGTAAGAAACAAGCTTCTTGCAATAACGAGCATTGTCATACTGTAGCCACATTCACACATGCAGACATCACCCATAAACTCATGGCGAAATGTGAAATTCTTGGGTAGTGCTTTCTGCATTCATATTGAGCAATTCGTTAATGCTTTTGCTCACTTTTTCCATAGCTTTGCAATCAAGATAAAAGTTATGAATTGAATATCTACGAAGCATGGAAGGTACACAATTAGAAAGAGCGTATAGATTCACAGAAATATGTTTCAAACATGCCACATGCATTTAATAAAGAATCGTATAAGACTCCTTAACTCATATGAAAAGTTCTCAATGAATTTCAACCAGAGTTCGATCTAATTAACCCAGCGTTTGATTCAGCAAGCAAGCATCAAAGCAATTTATATAGGATTCATAGCACATTGAACCAGTTTAAAATGAAGTGTAAACTTAGAAATACCCTAGAAGGCTTTCACATGACAGATGTCTGACTAACGCAGATATATTAGTTTTGCAAAGAGTCTTGGAGAGTGCAGCTATGCATACTATTTTTAAGGTGCAATCCTTCAGCTTTCGGCTTTTGCTAAATCAACATAATCTGCAGCCAGTAGAACAAACTCTTGACAGCTCCATGTGATAAAAGTATTAAGATTTGTTTACTTTGAAACTCCTAAAGACAGTTAGGGAAAATGAAATCCCTTGCAGTTAGCTAATATGATCTTGCTGCTTGAACCTAGGAAAATCCCAACATCAGCTATGTTACCTATATATATATACTAACTGGTCATTGTGTCCTTATGATATCTCAAAATAGGAGTAGTGAATAAATGTAGCTATAGAAATAAAATTATGAACGCTTTGGAGATTGTGACACACAGATTCTTCTCAGTCATAACTAGCTAACTGCAGCACTAAAATCTAGCTTTCTAGCTTGGTGCTTCTGTTCTAATGCAGGCTCAGGTTCAACATGGCTGCAATGATATGGCATCAAAACCTTCATCAAGCCAAAAACTAGCTCAACTTCAAAACGCAATAACTTTTGATATATCGAAGATACGAAAAAAAGGAAACTATAGAGAGAAAGCAAATTCTTCCATGTTTCTCAGAGTAGCACAAAACAAGAAAAAACAGGGGTAAATAGTATTCTATAAGCGAAGAAGTATAGACACTTTAGCAACATTTACCAATATCGGCCAAGCAGGCCATGTTCAACCGTGTGAAATCACCACTTCCGCACACTCCAGCTACTCCACTCAGAGTTCAAGGTCATCTTCGATACTGTTTGTTTTGATCAAACATTCACTCTGGCTTCCAGAAGCGGTGTAATCCCGAGACCAGACAAATCAAAAACAGCCAATTTACAAGCACTTCCAGAGTTGCAGAATCGACCGCCGGCTCTTTTACAAGGACCAGAAAAATCGGCGTTTTCGTTGCACATTTTTAATGCGGTTTTTACCCGCCGTGTCCAGTCCCCTCAACCTCTATACAATGTTGCTGTTCCACTGGCAAGAGTCAGCGTGGAAGCTGAAAGCTCAAATCAACATTGTACATGGGGGAAAGGGGGAATTCTCAAAATATTTTGAACGGTATTGCAGGAATAATGGAACCACCATGTTGCCTCGCTAAATAAGGGACGTATGAAAGGAGCGGCGATTGACGTAGTCAGTGCTTAGTAGATATCGCCCCTGTAATTAATTTTGCCGCTATGTTTCACCCAGGCTACACTTATTCGGATGCCCTAGCGAATCTCCCCTTCAATTATGTGATGTTAGGTGAACGAAAAAAGCACTCAAATACTGCCGATGCCGCGCAGATCATAAATTCATGAGCAAAATCTCGTCCGCTGCCAACAGCAACCAGCGTGAAGCCTTGCTTTCCGTTGCCAACACCAACCGCGTGAAGCCTTGCTTCATTGTTTATTGGCTTGCAGTAAAGTTGGGACATTCTATTGAACATTCATTGTTTGCGAATTGCTGGAAGAAATTATGCTTCAATCAGCAATAAACTTACGCCTGGGGCATTTACATGAAAACCATAATTGCTGATGAATTTGTAAATTCTTGCAACCTCGACTTGGAATGTGGAGTGCTGGAATGTGGAAGTCACGTCGAACGCATCATGACTTTCACATTTTGAGAGAATCCAACCGACGGACTGTAGATTCGTTCTCTGCTCATCGCTTCACTATCACTCTGTGCTAGGTTTTACGGAGCCCCTACCCGTCATAACCTTTAGGGATTTCGCGCTTACCAGTTGCAGACGGTGAGATTCGAACCCTCGACCGTGTGTGCACAAGGCGACCGCA
>JAOBRC010785450.1:0-10077 GCA_027575255.1 Scolionema suvaense | reverse complement strand
ATTACAGCCACTCTAATTAACTTGCAAAAACAGTTAAAAACAACAGCCACAGATCTACAAACAAGCATGGGCAATTCTCAACTGGACAAGATCAACAATATACAGCCAACAAAAACTTAGCAACTAATTGTCCAATAAAGCAAAGTCAATATTACGACAAGATGGTGCAGCTGATTTCAATATGACACAATTTTTATATTCATGACAAAAGCTGTAGTTCAGGAAATATCGAGTTTTAAGTTGAGTAACCACCATCTTGCCACTAATTAGGTACGTGGACTCTAACTATCTAAACTTTATTAACAAAATACTCAAGATTAAATTTTAGAGAAGGAGTCACTCTTCCATTTTTGGACGAAGTCTGATGATGTGTCGCATTAGATTCGTCTGAAAAAGAGCTTCGCCATTCGGTGACTAAAGGAAATGGTGACGCATAGCTACGCACCCGTATGATATCATCAAAAAGCATGATTATAGCTGGTGGGCTTTAGAACAGGATATCTCTTAAACTACATAAGCTTTCAACATGAAATAAAAACCGAAGTCATATTGTACTGTGCTCTGTAACCTATCAAAGTTTGGCTTTTGAGCTTAGTTGCCCAATATTAAGATCATGCATTTTTTGTACTAAAGGTTTTCTATTTAATGTGCTCCACCTTGTGCTTGTCAGACAGGCTGGGCACCTGCAATCAGAACAGTTGTAATGTAATGTTCTGTTCACCTGATATCCAGTTCAGTCAGGGTGTTGTTGAACTTCAGTGCGTCTCCAATAGCAACAGCACCATCATTCGCGAAACCATTCCACGAGAGATCCAGCACACGTATCGTACAATTAGCCTGAAGGTAGAACCAATAATGTGGGACTGTAGCATGCCATAGTATTTGTCACTTTTTTCTGAGTCTGCCTAACTCCTCTCAGCAATTTATGCAATGGATACTTCCTAGTATTTCGTTTTCATCAGTTATTGCTGATCGCATATCATGGACTTCATGAATGAGACTTGTTTATCTAATTGCTTTGTTTATCTTCCCATGGGAATTTTGATGAAACTTATCTATCTTTACGGCTTACTGTTTCTCACATACAGGGACGTAATATCTATTTCAATACTGGAGCGGGGGCACCAGGTTCCGATGTATTGTAGTGGCAAAAAATCTAATAATTTTCACCCGATCAAGCGGCATAAATGTTTAAGTTTTACTGCAGAATAGTTATTGAAAATTATTGGAGGAGCTCCCCTCCCCCCCCCCCATGAATTTCGTCCCCGACATATAGCCCTCCCCTGATAGTTCACTCATGTGGACTAATAATGCAGATTAATCTAGGAAATTTGGCATTTTTTCCACTATTTTTTCAAGCTTTCACTTATCTGTACAAATTCAATTGAGGTTTGGGTTTGTATCTCTCAAGAAATGTGCCTGTAATCTATTTCTTGAGTTCTGTTCTACAATATTGGAGACGTCTGAGACGGAGTGCAGACCTCAGCGATTTGATGACTCACCCGTAGACCTGCACCAATCTCTTGTGTGGCTCTTCTTCGAAGTTGATTCCAACTCAAATTCAAATACTCGATCGCATCGTTAGCATCTGCCACGGAAGAGAAAAGCATGACGTTTTCACAATCAAAATCAAAAAGATGGCTGGCGAATCCCAAGATAAGTATCCCAACTAGTTAAGTTTTAGTTATATGTGATCGGATAGAAATTTTTGCGATTTTCGCGAATTTTAGTCGCCTTTGCGGATTAAATACCGCGAAAACTTTCTCAATTGACCATTAGCGAAAATAAATACGCGCGAAAGGTTTCAAATACTCCCATTCACGAAACATTAGCACCCTGCTCCTGTAAATAGCCTTCCGAAGAATGCCATTTAGCACATGGATTCGCGAAAATATATACGTGTGAAAACGACTTTTTTTTTTTGGCTCGAGGAAAATTCCTCCCCCTAAGGTATGCTTGGCTTTTTAAAAAATTCCCAATTTCGGTTTGTGGAAAATGCTTTTATACTTAACCTTTAATGATAAGTACACACTAAGCCGTCAACTCTAAGTTTGAGAGTGAGTAGGACTATTACCTTCATGCAAGATAATGTAAAGGTTGAAGTTACATGTTTCTCTTGGAGTCTTTTTTTTTTGTATACATCTTTTCAAATTCTTAGATAGCACTCCACTTTAATGAAGATCCACTGCTTCGATATGAAGAAGCACTCAGTTTTTTTGGTGTTGTTATTGCTGCTGCTGGTTTTCGAAGCATTCCATTGCGCTCTTATAAACTCACTGCGTAAAAATCATTGTTTGCTGTTTGATTGAGCCAATGTTAACTGAAGAATAAAAACTTTTTGTCAACTTACTTATTCCTGGTCCAATCAGCACTCCTGCTTTCTCGCTCAGATCGTTGTGACTGAGATCCAGCCAAGATACTTTGAAGTTATTCTTGATGAAAAATAAGTGTGTCAATAGTGCAGGCCTATGAATGGTGTTATATAAAACATACCGAATCATTTTTCAGGGGAATGTTTGTATATTTCGTGCATTATCATTCTTGCCTTCAATCAAACATCATATAACGAAGCATCTTGCATCGTGCACGAAACAGCTTGGATGGGATATGAGCCCATATGTTACGTTGTAGTTGATGCAAATAATATGAAAGGGTAACGATATGGGCCACGCAACCTTTGGGACAACGACAATGTTCTAGAGAGAACTGCAGAACCTCGAATTTTGTGACGTGTTGATAGTTCCCTTCCTTTCAACTAAAGCAGATAAGGGACACTGATTGAGCCATTGGAAACGTTTTCTACCTCTCTAGACTGATCAATGGTTCTATTGATTTATGTTTTTTTTTTCATACTAACCTTAAAGGCCTCCAACAGATACGGTCCTACCGAATCTCCGAAATCGTTTCCGGATAAGTTCAGCTTTTTCAGTGTGATATTGTTCTGCATGAGATCGTTCATCCGTCGACAACCTTCAACTCCCAAACAGTTGCGAGCCAAGTTCTGCAACAAATCATGATTATAACACAACTTGATGAAATTGCATCATGGAACCAGCTTTCATTTGTCTTAACCAAATTATATGCTATCATTTAAAACTGAATTATTTTACGGTGAAGTAGACTAGCATTGTCGTGCTGTTCATTAACATGGGTGTATCGTATCTTTTTACTGGTTTTTTCGTGTTTTTTTAAATTTTTTTTTGTACAGTGTTTATTCTGGTCTGTGTTTGAGAGAATGATAGGAAAAAAAATAGAAAACTCGCTCGCTACTCGACTTTTTGAACCCAGTCAATTCATGATGAATCTGCTGCGACCGAAGAACTTAAAATTCAGGCAATAAATTGTGTAAAGACGTACCAAAACTTACCAATTCAGTGATGTAGCAATTCTCTTTCATCATATCGGCGAGAGCTTTCGCTCCTTCTGGTCCGATATAATTCTCCATCAAGTCAAGATGTGTAGTCACTGTATTCGCCTGCAAACAAAATCATCAACTGTGGGCTTGGAATAGGAAATGAAATTAGTATTCAGAATTGAGATATTTTTTGAAATATACAATCATGATCCTTGAAACGTATTAGAATATGGAAAAAGGAGTAATTACATACAGACACTTGATTTCAGGGAGTATAGGTCTGCATCGGACGTAAGTAAACGTAAAAAGTTTGGTTTTAAAACATGATAACGTTTTAAAACTCAGTATTATCGAAAAACCTTGTCCTAGGTAAACTCAAGTAGAAACATTGTTTTTGTCTTGGTTCTCATCATGTGAAATTTCAGCCGTGTAACACAGGAGAAACTTTGGCACAAACCACTAAAGCAATGGCCATAGCTTTAGTTCCTTTGCTACCGACTCCATGATAGCGCATGTTGATGATTGGAGATTCCATGTGTTTCAAGAAATAAGAAACTGGAGTGGTAGAGAGCCGCCTGCATGCTTCCAAATACGTCCGCTTTCCAGTGGCGTCATATGATTCTCGACGTTCTAAAAGTATGAAAACGGTAAAGTAAGTGCTACCGGTACAGCTCTGGTGTAATATAAGTATTAGTGTGAAAGTTGTATAATAGCAGAAATTGAAGATTTTTTTAGCGCTTGGTTAATGGGTTCTACGACCAAAAAACGGGAAAGGCCGATTTTTTTGTTTTAAAAAATCAGACAAAGAAATAAAAGCATCAGCTGATAATAGCTTTGAAAGTATAAGCTGTCAATTTCATGGCTGCTGGAAACATCACAAATGCCCCAAAATGCGGCAGTTATGATAGTTTTTAATTTCTCAGGTAAAAACTCAGTAAAAATATAAATTCATATGGTTGAAAATATACGCCAGAAAAAGTTTTTTCTCCTGTTTCCTATATTTCGTACCAGAAATACAAGATACAACGAAAGCACCGGAATACAAATTTGTGTCACAATGAGCTGGACGTAAATGGGAAAATTTCAAATTTGCCCCAATTTACATTTAAGCAAATGAGGTGCTCTGCCCTATCAACTCCATCAATTATCCTCTGTTCTTATATGCGTAATATACAGAAATAGTTCCATAGTGACAACCTACGTTCTACTTCTAAATCAGTGTCGTATTCATCATCACTGCAAAGAGGAGCAGGACTCTCTTCTCCTTCACTCGCCGATCCATCATCATCTTCCAAATCAGAGTCATATTCTTCATCTTCAGCTATCACGCTCACCTAATAAGGCAAGTTGAGAAAAACACAGAAGTTAGTGCTGTTCCCCTGAAAAATTAAGTACCTCCCCTAAAAGTTTTTTGGAAGACCACGAAAAATTGAAGTTGAAGGCCTGCTGCTTACTCTCAGTAAATCCAACGATCTAAATGTATCAGTGCACCTTGTGGTCAGAAAAAAATACGCTGTCCTGCCAAGTTCAAAAGAACTCTCTTTAGAAACTACACAGTGGTGGCTATGCGCATGCAAAATGTCAGATTTCTAGCTACATTCTTTCTGATTTACGGCGGAGTAGTAAATTTTACCCCTCCAGGCATTGCATACGAATAAAGACCTGAACAGAGAGCAAGCCACGTAGTAATCTTTCCTAAGAGCCTGCTTGTCTTTCAACATTTATAAATACCTATACACCCAAAATACTAGATTTTTTTTCCAAAATCAACCTTCCAGATCAACTTGTTAACGTTCTTATATCTACTCCAAGGTCATCATTAGAATAATAAGCTTCGAGGAGTCGGCAAAAGCGTCAACCTTTTAATCAGTACCATAGAGCACACTCCTCTTTTTCACAAGAACCAGTAAATTTCAGTT
This sequence comes from Scolionema suvaense, assembly GCA_027575255.1. Classification (NCBI taxonomy): domain Eukaryota; kingdom Metazoa; phylum Cnidaria; class Hydrozoa; order Limnomedusae; family Olindiidae; genus Scolionema; species Scolionema suvaense. The sequence goes on along the minus strand of JAOBRC010785450.1, from coordinate 4,803 downwards.
GAGGTTCATTATTCCTAGGCCTAATTCTTCCCAATTTTCAGACTCGCAGCTCTTTGTTTTAATATCACACAGGCAATGTGGACTTTAAGTGCATAGTCATCTCCAATATGGATGCACAATTACTTCTCTTTATGATTGATCAAAACATTGTGTTATTGATATTAGACTTCCTCATACGGGCTTTCAGTGATGACATCACGGTGTCTAGGTAGTAAACAGTCGAAAATTTTGTGAAGTTTATTTTTAGTCTGAGTGATCTCTGCAGGAAGAAATTCTTCAATTAATTTCTCATATGGTGTTAGTCTTATCACAAAATTTCAATATCTTTACTAGAAAATAATGTTACTGTTCCAAATATCTGCGGTGAAGCTCAGCCTGGGTTGTATTTGATTGTTGTTAATTTCTAGGCAAATTTGAAGCTTGTGTTTGTATGAAACTCTTCTTACACAAAAGGGATTGTTTAAGAAGTGTGTGGGGGAATGAACAAGTATCTAAAGCGACATGTCTATGGTCGTGATTAAGTTAGGTTTTAATACACGCAATAGACAAGTAAGTAAAACTAAATCTGTGTCGTACTCTGCTTTCTGATGGTTCCACAGACGTCGACATTTCCCCAGTCGACGAGTTTCCTCACATTCGTAGTTCGTGCGCAGCCATCATTGTTGATGCAAATGTGACGTATTTCAATTTCATGACGTCAAATTACTTGTGGAGCAAAGGATACGTCAGTTAACCAGTGTAATGAACGATGCTACAGAGAGAAGAGGAACATTTTCTGAAGGATGGGACTGATTGGACTTGGTATGAGAGGATCAGATTTCTAATTTTCTCAGCATCTCCTGTTTCGTAAACTTACGTTGTTGTAGTGCGATAACGAATTGCTTACCTTATACCAATAGGCCTATAGCACTTTTTTTTTTCGTGGGAGGTGTATTTCTTCGACACGTGCAACGTGTCGTCCTTCGTACGAGTCCGATTTGACTCGAGAACTATCACTAGCAACTCAAATGCTGAAAATTTTTAAAACAACTTTAATCCCTCCCTCCTGCTGAGAGGAATTAGCTATAGCCACCTACTTCAGTGTTCGAACATTTTTGGGCCTATAGCCTGAAGATTAAATTAGGTCAATGGATTGGGCTTAGGCTGGTGCTTAGGTAGTGCCTATTTTCAGTCGCAATTCAGTGGTTTGCTTTCGTACATTAGTTACTAAAAGTTTTGGACGTGTTTGATTTCGGACATGACCGAAATTCAAGGCGTCCGAGATTTTTTGAGCTAACATCTTGCATTTTTTGAAAAATAAGATAAATTTCTTCCGTAGATGAACCCTTTCGAAACGTTTGGACAGGTATACAAGTAATGTATTCAAATATTGCATAGCAAATTATTTTAACGTTTTAATGATCGCCATTTAAACTTAATAACTTCAACCCCTAAATGTGGGCTTCAGGAGCGTTTTACAGATTTGAAGTATTTCTTTTTAGGTCAAAATTTTCTGAGAAAGTGGATCTTGCGATTCATATTTTATACCGCCATCTGGCCCTCGTGGAAAAAACCGATCATATAATATTTTCGTGGAAGTATGCAGTGATGTTGGGTTAACTGACGTCCCGAATGTGCCAAAAATCTTGACTTTTGTCCGAAAACATTCGTCCGAATTCGACCGAAATTGTGATTTTTCAGTCCGCAATTTAATGTCCGGAGTATAACAGTCCGAAATTTATAGTAATTGATGTATGAGAAAAATAATTCATGTAGAGAAATTTATATACAAAATTCGAATCACCACCTATTTTTGACATTTGCCCCATCACCTCAAATCATGTATAGCGCACATTATGATAGTAAATTTCCAAGTGGCTCAAGTATGAATAAGAAACATAAAAGATGAACAAATTTTAGGTTTCAGGCGCTAAAGTAGAACTGAGTGTTTATACGTGTCCAGTCCTGTATGAACTCTACATCTTACTATTTAGCATCGTCTGGGGATAACTTTGGAAATTAGTTGGTCTGGTGTCGGTCTCATTCATTCAAATTTGAGGTATAAGTTTTGAAATCATAACCCGCAATTATGTTCATGTGGAAGCATATCACAGCCTTTCGTTATTGCAACAGAAAATCTTTCCGCGATAGAAGATAAAAAGACCCTCAAAAATGTCTCGAATGATTCCAATTTGGTGATTGTCTAAACCGCATTGTAATAATATTTTGCCATTGTAAATGAAAATACTGTTGGTATCAGTTATACAAACAGTATCGGTTATGTAGCAACTAAGTAAAATCTTTAGATAACGAACAAAAATAAAACTTTTCAGTTCTAACGAACATAACTTTGTAATTAACGAAAGGCTTGAGACAAATATCGTTGCACTCATTTGTAATCGCACCACTACATTTCCTAGTAAGGAAGACAACAATTCTAGCAATGCTATATACGTCGCCTTGTAAACTCTTCGTAACATAAGAGTTAAGCATAATTATTTAAGACGCTCCGCTAACAAACAACCAGGACTGGGTTGTAGTCATGTTTAAATAACGAATCAACACTAGTAGAAAAGCTCATGGAGATAATTAGCATCCATGATGTACTATATATATACAGTGACTTTGATATGCTACCTTAAGGCGATTTTTTTTTGCGTGGATTAATTTTTGCGAGTTTTGCGAATTTTTGCTAAATCCGCAAAAATTAAATCCAAGCAAAATTTATCAAATGGTGTCGATCGTTACTTGATAACAATTTGTTCGGACTCATTTCTTTCTCTATATGTGCATGTCAATCAAGTCCTCTATTTCTTTCGTTGATGCTCATTCGCTAAATTACCTCCACACAATTTCTCTGCAAATCTCTGATTCGCAAAAATAAATCCACGAAAAACGCCCCAAAAATTGGACTCGCAAAAACAAGTCCGCGCAAAAATTTATCACCTTATGGTAACCTCGTTTGCCCGGCGCCAAGCTTACTACAAATGCCATGCTTGAAGGGAACGAAAAGCAATTGAAGCAAGCAAAAGCAATCGCGTGCATAGGAAAACAAGCTCAATATGTTTTTTGACAGAACATGACGAAAAAATGCATATCCTTGCGTCTATGACAACCTTTCCGCATCTATTCTCACTGAGCAAGTAACTTGAACTCTGACAAACAGGTATTACTTATAATTCTGCTCCTCCGTCACTGAAAAATTCTTTTTGAAACACGTGCAAGACAGGTTGTGTTTTAAGCATAATCAAAATTCTGAAAAAAAGAACTTCTTATACCACACTCAACAGCTGCGATCAAGGTGAATATTCCTTCGACTCTTTCTTCATGAGCTTTTCTGCTACATGCTGTATAACTTTACCGTACATCTCACCTCAATCTAGTGTTACTTATTAAAGTGTTGTTGTATACCACCTGCGAGATGCGAGAACAAGAATGAAGAGTGTTCATATGGAGAGAAGCTGAGATTGCTGAGAAAATATTGCGGTTCACTGCATGAAAAAACCAAAGAATGTGCGAAAAATTGCGAATTGTCTCATGAACATGAGCAGTACTTTATTGCATGAAAATTTCGCGGTCATTTTAATTTCGCGGTTTTTTCCGTCAAAATTGCATTTCGCGGCATTTTAATTTCGCGGTTTAGGTAAAAATGCGAACTTCGCTGCCTTTGAATTTCGCCGTCTAAGCAAAAAAAATGAAAACGGAAATAGCTTGTTTGTTCTAAAATGATGTACTTTTCACTTGTTTTTGAGTAAATATAAACAAAGAGAACGTTTTACTGTTTAAACCCGGAGTTTTTGGTGCATTTAAATTTCGCGGTTCCCCAAATACAATTTTTTGCGGCAGTTTAATTCCGCGGTTTTTTGTAACTCGACCGCGAAACTGCGAAATTTTCATGCAATAAAGTATTACATGCAATGTATGTACAAGCTGTTGACGTTTTTGTTACCTTAAGTGAAGAAATTTTCGTGAATCGAGTGCTATGTGTTTTACGGAAAAATTTTTCGCGAATTAAACTAAAATATGAAGTTTCGTGGAAGGAATTTTTGTAAATCGAATCAAGGACGAATAGTCAATTGTCAGTCATCAGGACATTACCTACCTAAATTCACTCAAATTTCGCGCACATCTAATTTTCGGTGCAAGCCGATACGCGAAAGTATCTTTTTTCGCACATTCGGGCGTGCGAAAATTTTCGTTAAAGGGGGTGCGAGAAACGTGGCAAGTTATAAAAGGAAAAAACACAAGATCAAGATTACTCGATCACTCGGCCCAAGTTTTAAACTTTGCTTATCGTGCCTTATCCCCTTGCAATACAGAGAACCTGCGGAAAAGTTGAAAGGAGCAGAGGCAAATTGGGTAGCCAAATCACAACCGCACATGAGTACCTATTTGTAGGCTGTTTTTTCGATAAATCGGTCTGCTTTTCTGGACTAAGCACGCGGGTAAAATTCGAGCTTCGTTCTTCTGCGCGAAAATTAGATTTCGCGCAACATCCTTGCACCAAAATTAAATGCGCGAAAATAAAACTCCAGCGAAATTTGAGTGGTACATGTTATTTATTTCGCGGAAGAAATTGTTGGGAATCGAATGTTTTATGTCTTATAGCGATGGCATCTTATGCAAATGTAGGTACATTTTTAACAGAAAATTTAAAATTTTGTTTTGTTTGAATGTTTTATGTGAATTTCGTGGAATAAATTCTTCACAAATCAGGGTCAAGTCGCGAAAATCCGTTCCTTTAACGGTTAACATAACATGCCTTTTTGACTACTCCAACATAACAAGGAAGGGGGGGGGGGGGGGGGGGGGTTCCCCCCCCCC
>JAOBRC010785339.1:0-10077 GCA_027575255.1 Scolionema suvaense | reverse complement strand
GGGAAAAAAGTCATAGAATGCTATGTAAGTGCATTAAAATCACATACACCATAACAACCATTGATAAAATATCAGTGCAGAGTTCGGAACCAATGGTTGCAAAAGATACTTCATCGATGTTTCAAACACCAATCCTACAGTTGCTACTAAAATTTGGTAACCCCCCCCCCCTCTAATTTTTTTTCTCCCCTTTTTGGCTGAACCCCCCTCAGAAACAGAATTTTGCTAACCCCCCACCTCTTTCTGGAATTTTTCAAAAACATGTCACCCCCCCTCTACCGAGGGAGGGGGGGTAGAAACTATGCAAGCTAATCTCAAATTCTGTGTGTAACATCAATGACAGATTAGCTAAACTGACCAGATCAGCTGACTACCTTCAGTCAATCATTTCGAATGACCTAAGGTGGATTAGCTAATCTGATCTAGCTAATCAACAACTTTAGCTAATCATTGAAGTTACGCTGTTTAGCTAGCGTCTGACGTCAGCATAAGGCTAATCCAAACCCTTAGCTAATGTTTTACTATGGCTGTTCATTCAATGGTGTACGCTGATCTCTGCTGGTGGTGCATATGCGTTTTGAATAAGCAATAAAATTATTAAATGTAGATGCGCAAATTGTATTATATGAGCGCGCCAATGTTAACAGACTCTTAAAGAGATTTGTGGAGGGTGTCCGCACCAAATTTGCAAACTTAAATATCTCCTGACTAACTCAGGCGCTATTGTTCAAAGAATAATGTACAAACTTATTCCGGTGCGCACGGCATTTTACTAGACCTAACCATGATTAGCGTTTCTTGAATATCTTCAAAGATACTGTAGAGTACCTCTCAAGCAGGGGTTTCAAAACCTTTTTAGTTGCCGGCTGCAGCATGAAAGTAGGCGGATTAAACTCTTGATATTGCCCTTGTTTCCTTTCTTATTTAGTCATATTTAGGAAAAGTAGCCGGCACAAATACTAGAATATTTGAAAGTAGGAGTCCCGTTGAGCCGGCTGCCGCCTACTTTTGAAACCACTGCTCAAGCTACTTTATCGATTGAATAGTAGAACAATGAACCAGCTTATCTTGGCCTTCTCGGAAACAAAAGCCTATTCAAAAGCTTGCATACATGCGTCTACGTGTCCTGCCCTCGGCATGTAAACACTGGCTAAGGACAATTGAGCATGAAATAAACAGTACTTGTTTGATAATTCAGTGCGCACGGCAATATTTGCCCGACTTATTCACATTCCATTAGAGAAATTCATGTTTCGAGTTAACGGTATTTGAATACTGGTAGTAAAACTTATTCATATTTTGGTGGGCACAGCCCCTAAATCTTGAAGAATCGGTTAGCAAGCTGTCTAGTTCACCGACTTGCTTGAACAGGAAAACGCTCTGATTATCACTAGCCTGTTCACAGCCTCTGCTCGAATCACGTTCTCTCAGAAACGCAGTTGGTTTGTAGGACAGGCTGATTATCACAGACTCTTGCATTAATTGATCTGTTCTTGGAACTTTCTTGTATGCGTGATGTTTGTTCTCTACGTTATAGAGTGTTCTTTTCTTGTTCTTCAGAAACAACACATCTGCTCTGCTCAGTATCCACGAGCAAACTGTTCTGGACGTGCAGAAAGTACTCTCAGAGAAAGAGTTTCCGCAAATGACAGCTGAGAAGATTGAATCTATGAAAGGTCTGATCTTAGATGTAACAAACTAAGATAACCATATGGTAAAGTTAGTCCGTAAGTTGTTGGCACTATTGGCGCCTGCAGGGTATATTTTAGCTTTGATTTGCATGTGATTATCGCATTAATTGCTCTCAGTAATTGAACTATGCCGTTTAATGCGTTTTTCTTCAAAATACTGCACTGTAAATGCAAATTTTTGTCCTATGAGGTTTCCATATTGCCATTTTAGGACAGAATTCACATGCGGCCTTACTATCATAGAATAGTTATGATCAAAAGCTGAATTATTGAGATTATTGGAGCTAAAAGAAAAAGACTATTAGTTCACTGCAGTCATCTACTAGTATTATTCTGTTTGATGACATAGAAATTAAACACGGAGTCAATCAGGGTTTTGTGTTTGCGGCTACATAACAGCTAACTTTGATTATCATTTAGAGTAAAACTCGAACCACCTTGGTACGATTTAGGGACAGTTCAGTGTGCAATTTGTCTGTACACCTTGTAATGCTAGAGTTGTTCCCATGGATAATTACTGTCCACCGGCCTTTTCACCCCTGATGTGAAGTTACTGTATCTGTGAATATTGCTCTGGACATCTGTGGGACAACTTAGGGACAGTTCGATTGTGGATCGAAAAGACCTTTTCCCAGATTGTCATCACGTAATGCATTGTGGGATGGCTAGGGGGCACATTAAAACTAATGTTTACCGTGACTAAAGTAAGTGATCTAATGTTATTACCAATTTTGCTGTCAGCAGGCAATTATGTCTGCTCTGCAGCCATTAAAATGGCCGCTTTTGGCGATGTCAGTACTTATTTAAATGAGATTTGCCCCCTGGCCATCCCACAATGCATCGCCTGATGAAGATTTGCGAAAAGGTCTAGGTCCAAGGTATGTCCTCCATATTGTACCTCATTCTTACAGTGAGAATATCCCTTACCACAATGCCTCAAATAAGCTCCCCACTTGAATAAGCACCCACTTTAGAAGTGAAATTTTTGAATATTTTATTTGGAGAAGCTTCCATGAAATTCCTGAGTTTGGTTCTGATTTGCAAAAGTTTATCCCACGAAAATGTTCTGATATGTCTTCACACAAAAGGTGATCTTTTGTGAGAATTTTCTCCAGAAGAAGTTTTCACTGTAGTTTATCCAATCCAATGTTCACTTTCTTTGGATCTTCGTAGCAATAAAAATTTAATATAGCTATACAGACAGTTGCTCTAATTATGTCTGGGAATGCTAGCAAACTGCATACATCCAATTTTACTGCAAAGAATACCCTCTTCACTTTTTTCCATATTTCCCCGCTGCTGGCATAATCTTGCAAAATCGCAGCATTGTTTTGTTTCGCGAAAGTTTATCTTGTGGATGATTCTTTATTTACTGATTCACGAATGTTTATCAAAAAAAATTTGTAAAAGTTTTTGAGTTCAAGAAATTTAATAAAGTAACTGTCCCCTGGAGTACACACCCCCTCCAAATAAGCGTCCATTCTTCAATCTGCAGAAAGTAGCGCTTATTCCAATTTTTTTGAAGAACGTAATGAAAGGTTATTCAGTGAGAAAAACTGAATGAACAAGACAGATTGTTTTGGCTTTGATCATCCTATTTTTTTCGTCATAAGAGACAAAACAAGACATCAGTATGTATCGTGAATTTTTTTCAATGATAAGATTTCGGGAAAGTTTTCTCTGTCCAAGTTTCATTTTTTTTATAGGGAGAGGGTTCAGGACCTCGCGAAATCACAAAATATTTTCTTTGCGCGAAAGTATGTCTCGCAAATTTATTGTGATTTGCCAATTCGCGAATGTTTATCCAAAAAAATTTTTACCTCACAGAAGTTTCTTCAAATAAAAGTAGGTAAACCTTCCCTATGAGACACTTCGTTTCAAAAGACTTCATCACTCATAGCTATGTAGATAAGGTTTGGCAGAACTGGCTACTCAAGCATTATTCCCTGGGGGATTTGACTTCCTATACATAAAATCAGCAGAAAAGACCTTGGTGCAGAGTAAGATTTTGCAGTCAAGATCGAGGAATCATGCAAAGCGGAAATTCAACCCAGGAAGAAGAACATTATAAGTTACGTATAGTTATTGTACTTGTGTACATACTGATCTATCTGCGAATGAACCATAAGATATTGTCATGTTATGGGAACGGATTGCATTTTGTCCGCTTGAAAACGTGTTTGCGAAGCTGATTCGTCAACGAAATAAGACTCTTTCTCTAACTCAAACTTACTCTGTCTCAAACAATTATCTTGAGAGCTTGAGATAGAGAGATAGAGGGATTCCACTGTATCTGGAAATTTGCATTCATGCAGGGGTTTGGGCCCAACATGATATAAAGAACTGCTTTGTTTTCCACCTGTGATTCATTATGTTTTGATGATATAAGAGGTGTGAGCAACATGGCATATATGCTGTGTCTTTGGCAACAATGTAATTCCCTCCAAAGTTGCACATATAAATGCAGCTCAATAGTGTACATCTTCTATTGCTCTCTCACGCACTTATTTCAGTATGATGGAAGACAGGTGTACCGTAATTATCTGAATTAGCGCCGGGGCTCTCATTTAATTTTCTACCTTTCAGAACGAGCGCTCATTCAAGCCAGGGCGCTTGTTACAAAAGATGCAGAGTAGAATGAGAGAAATTGGACTCGCTGTTCCTGCCAAATATGTGGCGTTTCAAAGACTCGGAGAATCCCCAATATTCTTCGGTCTGAACTGAAAAACAAAAAAGGAAAGTACAATCTTCTTAATTTAGAAATCACTAAAAAATGTGTTTGGAAGCTCCCTTATTATAAAACGAAAAAGAAGAATATCTGACTGAAGATAATTCTTCTCTTGTTCGTCATTGTTATAAACTTTCTGAGTGGGCGCCTGTGCACATCACACATCACAAATTTCTAAATGAGTGTCCCTTTCCTGGTTGGAGGGGGCAACTGATTGAAGCCAGGGCGCCCTTTCGGATAATTGCAGTGTTCCATTTTTATTTCTGCTCTTACTTGCTTCTTTTATTTGTTTCCTGGGTCGACTGTAAAGATAAAATCCATTGGGTTTTGTTGATCGTCAACATGGCTACCGGTAGCTGGGTGTGAACGGGTTATTTTGTGTGCAATAGCATGTAAGGCGGATATGTCTGTAGTGGAACCTCGTTTTGTATATTTCAGAGGCAAAAATGCGAAACTGTATTTACGATTCGATGACATCACAGAGCTCGCCCCAGCCTCCACCGCATCAACTTGTGTCGATACAAGAAGAGCTGATAGAGCTGTCTGGACGGTTTTCACGTCTTGCTAATCAGAACAGAAATGTTTACTTACAATTTTATATGGATATTGTCAACACACTCCTTCAGGAAAAGGAGGGCGGTGTTTCGGCGACTCAATAATTTTTGGCATTGGGCTAGTCGATGTTGTTTGCTACTTGCGATCAGTTGGACTTAAGCTTTAGTTCTATAGTAGAGGGTCTGCCTGCCCTTCAGTCCTACTGTCTGTCCGTCATCAATACTTATTCCCGGATGACTGCGAAATGGAATTTTCTGAAGTTTGGCATGAAGTTGAGTATTTTGTAAAGGAAACAGAGTCATGAAACCAGATTTGAGTTTTTGTTCAACTTGCAGGTGGCCATGTGCCCAAAAATGGCCCTTGTTATGGTTTTGCCAAAATATTTTTAAATCTGTTTATTACTTTCTGTGATATGTGGTGTGAAGTTGGAGACTACTGGTATTGACCATGTGTCAAATCTGTGAAAACGTTTTTGGCTTGGGCGTGGTGATTTAGGTCCAAAAGTGGCCTTTTTAGGGTGGTTTTGTTGGGATTTTTGGGAGGAGGCGATATTTCAAGATCTGTCAGTTATTCTTTATGACTTTTCGAGTGAAACTTAATAGTTACTGCTGCAGATGTGCCACTTTCCGGAACATTCCGGAATTCTGGAATATCAAGGTCTGGTTTCTTGAATTACGGAACAGATTATTTTTTAGTCACTTTTTGAGAGGCCTATAATACTAATGCTTCGGTTTATTTAGCATGCACAGCTCATGTAAATTATTTTCTAATAAACTTGTAACGATACTTTCTATGATGTTTCGTTTTGTGTCTTTTACAATTCTTTAGCTGACATAGCCCAATGAAAAGTAATCGGGAGACAGCTGCTGTGAAACTGTTTCAAGATAACTGAAGTGAATTTATGAAATAGGGTTGGATAGCGATCAGCTTTAGTCTGAAAAAGTACCACATGAAAATATTACTTTGTACATACCCACTTTTCGGAAGTTTTTAGCCAAAGGCTCCAGTGTTTTACAGGTTCACTAGATAGTAAGAAGTCACTGAAATACGCGATAACAAAACAAGACACGGGAGCTTCTTTGTGACTGAAGTGAATTTATGAAATAGGGTTGGATAGCGATCAGCTTTAGTCTGAAAAAGTACCGCATGAAAATATTACTTTGTACATACCCACTTTTCGGAAGTTTTTAGCCAAAGGCTCCAGTGTTTTACAGGTTCACTAGATAGTAAGAAGTCACTGAAATACGCGATAACAAAACAAGACACGGGAGCTTCTTTGTGACTCTTCGTTATTGAAATACTACATCCGAGCTGTAAACACTAGCTTTGTTTACGTGAACCATTTGGGATTCCATCTTGCTTTTCGTAAGCATTTAGCAAGGTGGAAAGGAAAGGCTGCCCAAAATTTTTGTTCGAATTATAAGCATATACCAGAGGTAGCTCACTCGACTATGGTTGTAGAACACTTCAGTGAGCGAGCAAAGACCCTGCAGATGCCAGGTTTGGGGTTCCAGGATGTAAGGCGTCCCCCTATTCATTAGTGAACCGAAGTTTTGGAACATGAGCCCTCGGGTGGTGGCACGTCTGCTGTAGTTGGACGCCCGCTTTAATGGTAGAGTCCTGTAAAATTAGGTTTGTCCATCCTTCTGTCGGTCCGTCCGTCCATCACCAATGCATTTTCCTGGATAACTGCTCAATGAATTTTTTTGAAATTTGGTGTGAAGGTTTCATTCCATAATTGAGGAAAAGTGTTTGGCTGGCAGGTGGCAATTTGTAGCCCAAAATGGCCATTTTTAGGATTTTGGAGGAATATTTAAAAATATGTTCATTTCTTTTTTGTGGTATTTTGTGTGAAACTAAAGCTTGGTTTTCACTGATCTTAATTCCATGATCAAAAGATCGTCATAAGATAGCACGAAAAGCTTTCAGACACATGCCGACTGCGAGGAAAAGCTTTACCCTCCTTACGATGAGATGAAGATTGCCATCGTTACTTGATCAACGAAGGCATTAGCCATCGTAGACATGTGCGATAAGCATCTTAGGATTGGCTTACGATCAATGAAAACCAGGCTTAAAGGGCGATAGCAGTTATGCTGTGGGCCGCATGTCACATCTGGGAAAACTCTCGTTCAGCTTGCAGGTGGCAATTTGCATATGTCCTAAAATGGCGTTTTTCATGATTTTTTCCAACGATGTCAAAAACTGTTCATCTGATTCTTGTCATTTTTGGTGTGAATATTAGGGGCAACTCTATGCGTGTTTTGAATCATATGCCATGTTTCCTGAAAATCTCATTTGGCTTGTAGGTGGCAATTTACGTCCAAAACTGGCGCATTTAAGGTTTTTTCCCCATAAGTCATGAACAGTTAATCTGTTCATTGTTATTTTTGGTGTGGATATTAGCGGCAACTCTACGTATGCTTTGAACCATATGCCATGTCTCCGGAATATCTTGTTTGGTTTGCAGATTGCAATTTACATTCAAAAATGGCTATTTTCAGAGCTTTTTTTACATATGTCATGACTGGTAAATCTCCTCATATTTATTTTTGGTGTGAATATTTGGGGCAACTGTACACATGTTGCGAATCATGTGCTATGTCCACATATGTCATCAATGGTTTATCCATTTTTTGTCATTTTTGGATTTATTCTTAGGGGCAAGTCTGCATATGTTATGAACCATGCGCCTTGTCTGTGGAAATTCTCAGTCGTCTTACAGGTGGCAATTTACACCCAAAATGGTGATTTTCTGGTTGTTGTTGTTTTTTTTCAAATACTGTGTGTTAAAAACGATTCGTATAATTTTAATCTTTTTTTATGTGAGTCTTAGTGGCTTTGTGTTTGTTATGAACCATGTGCCATGTTTGGGGAAAATTTCGTTAGGCTTATATGGTGGCAATATACGTTTGAAATTAGCTATTGTGAATGATTTTTCCAAATGTGTCCTCAATGGTTTTTCTTTTCATTTTTGACGTGAATCTTAGGGCCAACGAAAGTTATGCTATGACCCATGCTTTATATCTGGGGAATATGTCGTTCAGTATGCAGGTGTCAATGTATGTTAGTAATGGCTGCTTTTAGGGCTTTTTCATAATGTTCCAAGAATAGTTCATTAGTCGTTTGTTACTTGTGGTGCAAATCTTATGGCGCCTGTGTTTGTATGTATTATTTTCTTTGATCTAACACAGAGATTCTCAATTACGTTTGCAGGAGTCCACTTATTTTGTGACTATGTTATGAACCATATATCCTGTCTAGGACAGGTCTTGCTCACCCTGGGCATGGCTCGTTTTTACTGCAAAAATAGCAAATTTTGAAGGTATTTCGAAAATATTTTTAAATCTGTGCATAATGCTTTGAAATATTTTGTGTGAGACTGAGGAGTAGTAGTAAGCATCGTGGATCATTTTTCACGTGTGGGAAAACTGTTGTTGGGTTTAGGCATGGCCATTTAAGTCCAAAAATGGCACTTTCTGGGGGCTTTTTCCTTGGGGGGGGGAGTGTGAAGAGCCGATCGTTTTGGAGGCTTTTTTGGTGATTTTGGCGTTAAACCCAATAAAATTGTAGTTGTGTTAAGAGCCATGCTTCAGAAAACTATTGTTCAGCCTGAGAATAGCTATTTTTGTGCAATAAAGGGTCATTTCGAAGTTCTCCATAGATGGTATCATCTGTTTGTTAATTGTTTTGGAATACTTAGTGTAAAACTGGAGAGCAGTAATTATGCATCTATCTTTGAGAATTCTTTTTCGGCCTGGGAAGGGCTATTCGTGTTCAAGGTCATCTTTGGGTTGATTTTACTTTTTTAATATTTCGACATCCGTTCATTAGTTCAGCATTATTGCTTGTAATGGACATTTCATATCTGAGGTACATCTGGTTGCCTTTGGGCGTGGCTCTTTTTTTGATCTTGCTATGCTGCTTTCAGATGAGCATAAGCAGCCAAATTTGGGGTATTTTTGATGCCATACATTAACAAGCAAACTGTTGTCGGACAAAAGTGATGAATTTTTTTGTCGGGTGGCGCTAATTTCGCCTGACGAATATTTTTTCACGACGAATAATTTCACCCTAGTTTGTTGACATTTCCTGTGGCAAAGTGGCGCGAAATTGGCGAAATTTTGCCCTGGTGACCAAAATTTCACCCAACAGAGTTTCACCCGATGAGGTTCTCGGCCATTTATGAAGAATGAATCGTATTTGTGTGTTTTGATATTTAGAAACAGAGGACATTGCCATTCCAATGTTTTGTAATTTCAAAGGCGTCAGTACCCATATCTTACTCTTTTGTACTAAAAGTTATATCCTTCTTTTACTGGATTTAAATTATCTACAAGTACACTAATACTTACTGCTTATAGAGGGTATTGCGTAGTCGTTGAATGCCTGTGGACATATACCAAGGTAAGCACATTTTCACGACATGCCGTTTTTCACGCCTCTGTCTCATGTTTATAGAAGTTGTAAAGGCTATTATTCTGATAAGTTCAGAACCGACAGCACTGGGTCTACTTTGAGAATAATAATCTTGCGTTTCTGCCTAACGCTCTGTTGAAAAATTGAATATTTTTCCATTATTAAGGCATAAATGATTATCCGAGGCCTGTTACGGAGATTTCATGTCAGAACGTGTGTGTTACCTTATATCTGAATATCTGAAATATGCTTGATGTTGCTCTTAACATTTACTAGTAAGCTCATGGTAAGCTATGCGATGAAGATATATTTGCTGCTGCTGCAGTTGTTTTTATTGCTTTATTTATTCAAGCACACATTGATGTCGTTGCTGGATTAGTTTTTTCAACTATTAGCAACATGAAGTTATTTTTCTTTTGTTACATTTTTCTGTTCTGCATACAAGTTGTGTTTCGTGCCAAATTTTTGATATCTGTAGAGTATATCGTCAGAAAAATAATCACTAGAACATGTTAGTGTGGTGCATCCCTATTTATTCGGATTGCACGAACGTAAGTCGCTAGGTGACATGTTCGTACTTGCTGCAATTTCGGTAAGAACGTTATATCCTTATCGGGCGAAATTTTCGTCGGGCGAAATTTTCGTCACCGAGCCAAAAATTCGTCACTTTCGCCCGACGAATAA
>JAOBRC010785338.1:0-17179 GCA_027575255.1 Scolionema suvaense | reverse complement strand
ATGCACGAAATTCATCAAATTGGACCATTTCGCCTGTTTCTATGTGTTTAGGCTCTTGCCCAGTCCCCTGAAAGTTGCGAAACATTCAAATTCACAGGCAAGCAAGCTCAGTTATCTGGGAAGACTGTTTGATACCCTGCGCGGTCATAGGCACAAGCAAAAAGCTTTAAATCAACAGATATCAACAGCATGCACATGCACGAAATTCAGACAATCACCGCCAAAAATTTTGGCAATGATTGTAGCTCTACCTAGAGGTCGCTATAAGCTATTGAGTATTGCCGAATGGGTACTAGCTACGTAATGCCCTGATGTTTGAGTGAGTTGGGAGAAACTGAAGTCCAGAGTCACAGTCATCTTGCAACCCAAAACGCCATTGAACATCACAAAAGAACAACTCCAATACTGACGCCAATTAAAAACTTCTTGCGTTAACCGTCTTCCTCTCTATGCTTATTTCGTGTCACAAAGATGTGGACAAAACGATGCGTTTCCTTGCACACTGTTGATTGTGGTCTGCTGCGCATAATCGTTTTCGCCCTGTCCGCCATGTTGTTTGTTTTCGGAATTCCGCTCGTGACGTCATCAACTGAATTCCAGACCGACGGTCTTCCGCGGGCCGAAATGTACATTTTGCGTATCATTTTTTGCTAGCCGTGTGACGTCATATGTCATGCCCCACTGACCCCATTGACTTGCAAATTGGTACAAAGGTAAAAAAAAAGGATTATGTAACAAGTTCCATTACTAACAGGGCAGTAGTGCCGTAATCTTCAGAAAGCCCGACGAAAAAACGATCCAAAACATATCATACGATCATACATGTCAAAGATGTCAGTAAGCCACGTTTTTGCTTTCACTTGCAAATTTTTTTTCGCTTGCCCAAATGTCACAAAATTTCCTACAGAAAAAATGCAAGGATCTATGTAGTATTTTAGCAAGGGTTATCTAGCCCGCACCCCATCCTGCGCTCAAGTTTCATGTTTATAGCAAGCACTGTTGCAGAGACGTCGAGGTGCAGCGATTATCCCCTGTTGGTCTTTATAAATTTTCAAAAGCGTAGGCTGTCTAATCCTGATACCGGGAAATCATGCACCTTTTAAGAATGGGAATCTCCAAAAGGTGCGATACCGCAAACAATGCTTGAGAATAAGTACCACGAGAACAGAACATCTGAAGACCGTATGGCATACAAGAGAACATCGAAAATGTTGCTCTAAGTTTTTCAAACGTGAAAAGAGGAAAGTTTATGCCAACCTGAAAAAGATTGCTGGATAACCATAAAACCATTACTCAGCAATAGAAGTTAGAAGATGATAACAAAATATTTAATAGTGATTAAGATATTACTGGTAATTCAATATGTTCTTTGTTGATGCGATCTATAAGCTACAAATAGGAGAACCCACGTATAAAACGTAAAAAGATAGACAGATAACCGATCCGACACAAAAAGCGATGAAAATGTATGAAAACCATCCTAGCATAAAAAAGATATCTGAACATGTGAGTTACAATCCTGTTGTGAACTTGGAAATGTTTCACTTCGAAGCTGTACTAGTAGATTAATCGAAAAAGAAATAAAGCTGCTTAACGACCATAAAGCTGCAACACATTCCAACATACCTCCCAAGGTATTGAGAGATGTGAAACGATACGTAATTCATACTCTATGTGGCTTGTAGGATGCTCTTTCTGGCACGAGTGTTTCTGTGGTAACAATAGTTTTGTGGCACATCCGACGCATCGTCTTTCGGTCGTTGTTGTTTTCTTTACATGCATGTCTTCTAACTCTCTCCAATCCAGTTGTTTCAAAGCTAATAAATTTCCATCTCGACTAAAACTAGCAGACATAACACACTTTTACAGAAAGAAGGAAACCGTCTATTTTGAAAACTATAAGCATGTTAGTGTCCTGCCCGTTATATCCAGATTTTCAAGCATATTCTTCACAGGCAAATGTCTCAATTAATTAATAGAAATCTTCTTTCGTCTTTATGTGGGTTTCGTAAGGGTTACAACGCACAATACCGTAAAGACTCGATTAAGCTCCCTCCTTCGAATAAACCCCTCCCTCGAATGAGCCCCCACCCCAAAACCGTTTTCTGACAAATAAGCCCCCACTCTCGGATACGCCCCCACCCTAGGAAGTGTCATCCAAAGAAAATCGTTGCATCGTTTCAAAACCAGTCAGAACCAATTAAAATTACAATATTTGATTGAAATAATTGTTGACCAGGCCCTTTTCCATGCATTGCTCCTTTATTTCACCAGAATGCCAAAAAAAAATGGTTCCCTATGACTGAAATCATACAAAAAATTACTGAAAGTCCAGTACCATAAAGGGCCTCCATGCACAGGAACTTAATAAGCCCTCCCTTCGAATAAGCCCCCCCTCGAGTAAGCCCCACCCCAAAATCCATTTCTGACAAATAAGCCCCCGGGGGCTTAATCAATTCATTATGGTATGCTGTTTTAGTGCTAGTACACGTGATCAAAGCGATTTTGCTGGAGCTGTATTGATAGATCTACCGTAAGCGTTTGATACTGTACATCACGAGCTGCTAATTGCCCAATTACATGCATATGGCTTTGACGTGGATTCTTTACGACTATTTGTTAAATAGTTGGCAACGCACAAAGACAATACATGCTTCGGTAATTGGACTGAATGACGTGTCGGTGTCCTGCAAGGTTCTGTTTTGGGGTCACTTTTATTTAAAGGAAAACTCCGACCCAAAACTAAGTGACCCTAGGTCGAATAAAACAGCGATTCTATGAACAATGCTGAGTTCTATTTCCTATAACATACACTCATCTGAAAGAAATCTGAAAGGTTATCATTTCACTCTCAGCCAGCCAGCCTGACCTTTGGCAGCCATTAACTGCTTCTTCTCGCTGTTTCCCGCCACAATTCAAACTGCCATCATGGACGCGCATGAGAACTTCAATGCATCTCTTGTGCTTGATATCAATAGGTTACCTGGTTGTCATGGAAGCGCGTGAACCCCATACCGACAATCTCAGCTGCTCATCATGCAGCTAAGTGCACGGTAGCCGGTGGGCGTCTTGCGGGCTTCTTGTAATATATTTGTAAGAAAAGTTATTTCTCCTCACACAAACAAGAGAATTAAGTTTGGAGTTGATAGTTAGAATGCGCATGACCATGTTTACCAGCCGAGCGCAACTTGTTTTGTGGTCGGAGGTTTCCTTTAACACACATTTGAATGATTTGTTTTTGTTCATATGGGATTCCTTTATCTGCTACTTAGCTAATGATACCAATGCAGCAATGATTTGTCATTTGTAACAAGTACACTTGAAAAGGATTGTAAAACTACCATACAATGGTTGTGGACAATAAGATAGTTAAATGTCATCTGGTGGTACTTGGAAAAAACAGTTTTCCTATCTCCGTACCGGTTGGACGGGCTGTTATAAGAGCAGAAAATGAAGTTACCATGTTGGGAATTAAGATTGATCATAAATTGACTTTTAGAGCTCACGGAAAAAACCTTTGTCGGAAGGCTAGCCCAAAACTTAAAGCTCTTTTGCGTATATCAACTTATGAAATCTCAGCAACCTCGTATTGGTGTGAGAAGTTTCTTTGAAAGTCAAGGAGGATACGATCCAAACTATGAATGTTCCATAATCGCTCACAATCGAATTTTGGCATAAACAAACTTCACGAAGTGTGTTGCGTATGGTGTACAAGGATCATGAGTCTTCATACTCGCAACGTCTTGGCAAAGATAATAACTTAGCAGTTCATGATCGTAACTTGAGAGTGCTTCCTGTAGAAATACTTAAGACTAAGAAAGGTATCAATCCGACATTCATGAGTGACATATTCTTAGAAAATCAAGATTTGTATGATATGAGGAGTGCACCAGAGATACTATCCAAAGGCCGTCAGATATGGAACTGAAACTGTACCGTACAGGGGAGAAATATTATGGGAAATAGTACGGTAAATATAAATAAAAAAGAAAACTTAGAGTTTAACCCTATTCCTGCCGAGCTTTTTTGGCTAGTGTACTACCGAAAGAGGGGGGTGGATTCTTCCAGGCGCCGTAGGCACCTGTTAAGTACCTTTCTAACCATGAAACCAATGCAGTACTTTACAACAGTCTTTTATGGGTACAATAAACTAAAAGTGAGGATTTCTGAGTGCCTCAGACGAGAGATATGTAAGGAACATTTTTGAGGTTTCGTCAATTTATCGTCATTTTGACGAAAATTCGTTTGTTGTCTGTTGCTCACAAAACTCATACATCCTTTGAATAAGTCCCTTATGAGTGCAAAAAAAGTTAAATGGTCACTTCAGAGGCGATACTTGACGTACAACAACAAATTTTAATGAATGACGTGTCGGACGTTGGGTAAACTAGAAAGAGTCGCTTCTAACTCGTAAATGGCCCAAAAGTTATCACAGGTCAACTATTCCGCTACCCATGTGAGTGCATATCGAGCGAAGCGACTAGTATTTTATGGCTGCTGCAAGCTGGCATATGATTGACAGGTAGGCGTTTGCTGCTACAAATAACTCCGGGGGTCACATACTTCTCTTCATGAAGCCTATTCAACAAATTTCTTGCGATGAGTATCTGTGGGACCTGTTGGCTGGAATGCACTACGTTGAGATTTTTGCCCCCTAACAATTATCTTATGCACACATGCATCCTGAAGCGAACAATAGGAAACCATCAAGCGTTGATGAGAGTCGGGCATCAAAGAATAGAGTGCGAGATTTCATCGCAACCAAGAATATCTGCTTGCTCTTCGGAGAAATATAGTGGCATTGTGCCGAAAAAATACTAGTCCCTTCGTGGGTTTATCAGTCAGACTGCAGTTGTATATCAGGTGAGAGCTGCTGCGTGGTGAATATGTTGGAGTTAGAGGGGACTATGCTAGTCTAGACGTTGGGGAGATTTTTTGGTATTTTTTGACCCAAAGCCTTACAAAAATCTCTCCGCTGTACCAAATCAACTCACAAATGGGAAATGAAACCTGTACCATCGTATTCAGTGTTAAAGACTACGACACGCCATCCAAATCGATCGGTCGTAAAATGTGTAGTCAAACAATTTCTGCATCGGTCAATACGCAAAACTGGTGGGATCTGGCCCCCCCTCCCCTGGCAGGAATAGGGTTAAGAATAAAACCCATTCGTAGAAGCCAATTGGGTGCACATGTCGAATGTGCAAAATATATGTACAAAATATTTGTTTAACATACCACCTATATTTATTTTTATTGATATTCCTTTTTCCATTGGTTATGCATTTCATACGTTTTTATCAACTTTTTTTCAAATTTCTCATAACAAACGCTTGATGTTGGTTTATATGTTGCAAGGGGTAAAGGAGTTGGTTTAGATAGCCTGGTGATTTATTTTATCCATGGCTGTGAATAGTTGTATAAGTAAACCTACATCAACCAATACTACCTCAAGAACATGAACTGCAACGTGTCATCGTGCATGTTTTCTCTCCTACCCCCTGTTCTCCATTTCCAAAATAGCGAGGTAGGTACCCAATTGTAACGCTAGCTGCTTAGATTGTGTGGACAGAATGTCGTGGCCTTTGTAGACTTAATGAATATCTGCATTTACTGATTGTTTGGGTCTTTTAAGGTAATCTGGACAGTCACCATTTCCCAGTAAAGACTCAACCTTATTGCAGATCTGCAATAGTGCAAAGTGTCCCATCGTAACTCTTCATAAACGTTTAAAGTCGAAGTTCCATTCCACGCTTCAGCTATTACCAATTCCACATGATATTGCTGGGACTCTAATATATCCAATATGTTGGTCTGTTTTACAACTCATTTTGCAATAACTGACACAATTTGTAATAAAATTGACACATTTTATAATAAAAATGCTGATACATTTTGTAATCAAGTCTCAACACGTTATGTAATAAAAGTTTGAAAGCATTCGGAAACTGATGTCTATAGATGGCAGCTGCTACAAATGTGATGTTGACATAATTGATGAATAATAAAATCAACAGAAAACGATCCCTAGCAGCAAACGTACGAAGTTGTTGTGATAAGATCCTGAAACTTGGCAGATTTTTTTAACGGTGATCTTTCTCTTTGATCTTATCGAAGTAAATTGGGACTGAGTTTTATGTGACTAAAATCCTTTTTGGCACCTTTCGGCGCAAAATTCGATATCGTTTGTGCACTTTTTAGTAATCGGATTTTTACCGGAGGATCTACATCGATATCTCTCGTGCTACTGCACCAAACTAGCAGGGATGTTATTCCTAATGTAATAGGGGTAAAAATTTTCGCGGGTACAAATTTTTGTGAACTTCGCAAATTTTGGTAGACTTCGCAAAAAGACTTTCCTAATTGACCATTCAGGAAAAAAAACACCGGAAAAACGTATCGAATACACTCATCCACGAAACAAACTTCCCTAGCCTGCAAAGAGGCTTCAGGAAGATATCCCTTAGCATGGATTCGCGAAAATTGATACTTGCACAAAACGAATTTTTGTGCTTGCGAGAATTTGTACCAACGAAACTTTCTATCCCTAGGTAGCCTCAAGACGTATGTCGAATTCGGTGATGTTTCCATAGGCAAAGAACATTTTGTAGAATCAAAATTGCCGAAATTGCTCACATTTGTAAATTGCAGACTACAATACCCGTCAAAATATATTGGCGTGCATGTGGGCTTTTACAACGTTCCTTACGACGAGTTGATGAAAGTAGGTCGACAAGTTCCGAGCCACAAATCAGGGCCAGAGGGTTGATTTTGCTTGAGAGACTTACTATTTCTGAGTTTTGAAAAATTGTGTTTTGCTATTTTTAGTGTATCTGCAGGGTGTGGTAGGGCTTGTTTTGGGGTGTGGCTTGGGATGTTTCCATTTTTCAGGTAATTTAGGGAGCAAAGGGCGTGGAATTCGGTCTACTGGTGTAAATTTCTAGAAACTGCTCTGAGACCGTGAACACAAGTTGCTAATTCTTAGTTCTTAGGAGCTTAAGTGTCCAAGAAACGTTTTACACATTAGAGCACTTTGCAACATTCATGAATAGAAACAATGCAGAACGATCAGCTTTTGCAAACGAATGTATGAATGTAGCAGCAAAAACACAGTAAAGTGGAGATACACCCAGACAGTTGTCTTTGAGGAGAAACTATCGACCTATAGCATCCCCATCTTAATCCTGAATGAAAACATATTTTCATCGTCATACACTTGATATTGACGATCATTTTACTGTCTGTTCTATTGTCCATTAATTGTGTAAACATCACGTTTGTAGCACTCATCAGTGACTGACATTAGTTTCTGAATACTTTCAAGTTTGAAGTACATAATGTGTCTAGACTTTATTACAAAATCTGTCAGCTTGTTTATTACAAAATGTGTCAAATCTTTATTACAAAATGTGTCAGCCTTTTTATTACAAATTACGTCAGGTACCACAAAATGCGTTGACTTTAATACAAAATTTAGCATTGGTCCTCTGATTCGTATAAAACATTACGATTGCAAAATTAAAGGGTGGGCGAATATTTTCATTGATATATGCTTTGCTAGCAATGACGGGCAAAAATATTGAAACCCCTTCAGCGATGCAATGCTCATGGATGCCTAAGAGAAAGTAGAAGAAATGCGCACCGAAGGTTAACGATGTACCTAGTATCAATTCTAAGACCGTTTATCTCAGAAATATGCTCTACAGGCAATTCATTAAAAATCAGGATTGGCTGAAGAACTGTTTCTTTTTTCGCGGGGAAATGACTTCAACGGTCTGATTATTCACATCTGGGTTGAAATCTATTTCCTATCGCCATGCTCAATTTTCAGATAATGGCAAATTGTTCTTAAGACCATACAAAACTTTATCAATGTCTCTCACAACAGGGAAAGCCACATTGTCAGCAAAAATGTGTCCTCCTGATTCAATGTCTGCAAGTGAATCATTAATGTACAATAAAATAATACCTAATATTGAACCCTGTAGCACGGCAGCATCAATTGTTCTCCATGATGACAACGTACCATTCAGATACCGATTGAAATCGTTCATTAAAAAAGGAGATTACCCCGAATACCAAGAGTTTGCATCTTGAATAGTAAGTCCTCGTTCACCACCTTGTAAAACGCCTTGGATATATTCAAAGCCACACCAATGACTTCTAACAATGGATCCTTTTCAAACGCAACGTAAAGTTCATGCGTGCTAGCTACTAGTTCATTGACTGCAGAATCCGCCTTACAAAAGCCCAACTTACCCGTCAATACGTTAGTGTAGAAGATTGTATAAACTATCATACTCAAAAGCGTTTCCAAGTATGAATAATAGACCTCAGGGCGAAAGTTTTTTTTAAATAAATTCCGTTCTTGTTTCTTGTTTCTTGTGAATGGGTAGCACGTTCACTCTCTTGCACACATCCGGAAAAACACCCAACATGATGCAATTGTCAAAGAGGATCGATAAACGCAATGCTTTATGATCATTGAATAATTATGCTATTAGTAAAGAAATTTCATCTCAACCATGAGCTTTTTTATTGTTAAAAGGCGAGAATAATGTTAACAATTTTTTCGTCCGTTAATTTTACACTACAGATTGAATCTGTTCACTATATTTCTAACTATTTCGAAAAAAATTCTCAAAACCGCAAAAGCTGTTGCCTTGAGACTTTCTGGATTTATTCATCGATTAATAAGGCGTTTTTAAAAGGTATTTTTAGCTCTATAATCGTTTTCACAGGGTGGTTCTGAAGTTATAGTTTAACATTAGTACTTTACATATCAATGCCAAATGGTTTGATTACATACAGTTCTCATATGGTCAGCAATTGATAGTGGACCATCGAAAAAATGCCATTGACTTTTACTATGTGCCTGCACTGCACATCAAAAAGTGTGGTCACAAAAATGCCATTAAACATTTTAGTATAGATATGTAAAGTATTAATGTTAATCTATAATTGTCCAAAATTTCGGGCCTCTGGGACGTTCCAGTCAAAATTTAGTAGAGGGTCATATTGACTCCGCGGGGCAAAGAGATTATTAAAAAGGCCAACTTGTGATAGGTACTGGATTGCACAGATTAAAAAAAAATTAATTAATTGAATATATGAGCTTTCGCAGCAGCATTAGTCAAAAACACGTCATCATATAAAATTGGAGGAATACTGGGAGTCCTTTGTGTCTTACGTACTTTCTCTAACTAATAACTCTTTGGATACTTTTGCTAGCTCATTCAGAAGATTTTTGAGACTCCGAAGTCTTCTGCTGACGCTTTGTGCTGTGTCCTTTTACGAAATCTTCTGTTTGATTTTTTTATTCATCCAAGGCGGATCGTTAGGAGTTACAGTAACAATCTCATATGGTGTAAAGTTTCTAGCTGTATTTGCCTATTATGGGTAGCTAACTGATGTTTTGTTGAATTTCATTAATGGTGAGTTGTTTAAACTTATCTACAGTAGGAAGGAGGGGGGAAGGAGTGCGTAATGACCTACCTATACTAAAACACCACCTTCAAAGGCTAATCATGTCATTGTCATAGTGCAGTGGACAAAAGTTCTCACACCAAAGGAGTCGCCTGCAGCGAAAACGAACAATAAAACCTTCGGAAAAATAAAATGCATAATGTTAAAAAGCACTAGCACTAACATGTTTACTCGTTATCTCCTAATAAAGATGACATAACTATTCAAGAAATGAAGCTAAGACTGGTCGTAATATAGCATGAAAAGTTTTCCTAATACAAAAACCGTACGTGTTGTGAGCCGACCGAGAATAAATTTTCAATTCATGAGCGATTAAATAGCCCATGGGCGAACGATTTCCACATGGAGTATCTGAACTCGCATGAATCTCATTCAAGATGAGAAGCATACGGCATGAGCTGCGATCGTTTCTCAACCGACAGGAAAACCGTTATCAACTATCTGTGGATCGTTGATAACCACACTTATTAAGGCTTTCGATTCCAGTTTTGCAGTATATTATTGATGTGATTACTCTGCAATTTTTTAGTGCTTTCAAAATAAAATAAAATTTTCTTTACGTAACAGGACATGTTTCAGCTACTCAGCAGTCTCTGCGATGCAACGCGTTTCTGATGAGTGGTGTAATTTATTTATAAATGTACTAGTAGTCTTCATAATAATATATAAAATGTAAAAAGCAAGTGCTCTCCACATCATTTTAATGGTGTGAATGTTTTACTTGAAAATAGTTGTTGAGTAGCCAAAAAGGGTCGTGGAACCGAAACAAATTCTTTTTTCCTTTTTCTTTGTGCTATTGGGCTCATTCAAAAGAATTCTTCAGTGCTGCCCCATGTAGAAAAACTTTTTGCTATTGTGTATTTGTTTTCTAAAAGTATAACTGTATCAAATTTTGTCTCAGATTTTCAACGACATCCAGTAAGCATCAGTGAGTTTTCCGACCATGTGCTGCAGATGAAAACTGGTGAAAACTCTGCCATGAATGATGAATATATCTCCATAGTTGGTGAGAGCACTTCATCTTGCTGTTCCATTGCTGGTAGCTATGTGGCTGGTAAGCATCATGCATCTTACCTAATTGTTTGATTTTCCATTCCTACCACAGGCACTCATGAATTGTCCGAAAAAAGATTTCAGATTAATCTTTATTTGACTTGCCTCCAGAAGATATTTCCCATACCACTTCTAACATGTCAGGATCGTGAAGGACGTTCTCCAGAGTAGCTTTGTGTAATGAAAATTGAAATTTTATTTCTGAGAAGTTATGCATGAAGGAGTAAAACCAACTGATCCTTTTCGTAGTGAAAATATGCTAGGTGCTTGTGTTTCTGTTATTAGTCACTTTGATAAAGTCACATAAACTTCCCGGTGCCTGCCTCAATCTTGGGTAAATACAGGTTGATATTGCAGTAGTTTTGATGACATGTATGCAATCAGGTATATTTACCTCCCCCTTCAGAATTTTTCGACAACTTTTTAAGCCCATTTTTTTTCTTTTTTTTGAGGGGTGGTGTTCTGGCTAACCTCCATTTAGGGGGGAGGTATATTTACCTCCCCCACCTATCTGCCAATAGGTAGCCCCAAATGACATCAAATGTTGCATGGGTAATCCTTAGGCATTCAATTTTCCTGAAAGTATCTACTGGATTCACTGTCTTTGCTCAATTTGCTTCAAATTGACAAGGAAGGAGGCCCTTCATCAGCCTGCTCTGCTCTATGTGAAATACAATAGAGCAGTGTCAGACTACTCCGCGAAAACTTTTGAACCAATACTCTAAACAAGCTCAAATTTGGACACAATATGTACGAGGAATAAATATTAAATGTGACCAAGAATTAGATATATATCTACAGCCATTCAAAAGTTATCGAAACATTTCGCAGGGGGAGTTAAATATACAATCTTGGACAAAAATAAATAGATAGGTTGTGCTCAACTGGCACACCTCCTGCCTGTTTTCACTGCCTGCTCTGCTGCAATGACCTTGCTTTTTACTGGGGTCTTCTTCTTGCCCAGCTCTCTGCACCCCTGCAAGCAGTGTTGTCGCAAGTACTTGTTAATCATGGTTCAGTCTACATCAACACTGTTTGAGAGGGAGGGGTGCCAGCGGGCAGTGTATTATGAATGATGAGCTTTGAGACAGACAAAAATCAAAATTTCAAGTTCATTAAATGCATAAGGTTTTCATAAAGTGACTAAGGATATCCTGCACCAGATATCCATCAGCTGCTTATAGCAGTATACTTGTTAAACTGGAAAGCTGATGCATGCCTGCAAACAGCACTTGTCTACTTTTATTTTGTCCGAGATTGTACCTCCCCCATAAATAGGGTTAACGGCTATACTTATGTATATAAATCTTCGAAACGTTTAGTATTTATTCCTTGTGCACGCTATGTCAAATTTGGAGTGCATTCAGATTGGTTGTTCAAACGTTATGGAACTTTTTGTGCAACAGTTGGGCCGTGTTTTATTGTATTTGACATAGGCATTTTGAGCAAGCTCGTACAGCTCGCTGATGGTAGGCTTCCTATGTAATCGATTTGAAACAAACTGGCCAAAGGAAGTGAATCTGGTGGGTGTTTTTTAGAAAGTTATGTGCCTAAAACCTGGCATCCACCAGATGACTAAATGGCAATTTGTTTGAGTTTATCCACAGCGAGGATGTTCCCCACCAATCGTCTTAATCGTAATTGTCGCAATTAACGCGCAACGATTAATGCGACGGAATATCACAGTGGCCTTGATATTTGTGGCCATTGTCGCAATTGTCGCCCGCATGATTCGTTTTTCTTTTGCTTGACGTGTGTTAGATTGGGTTGATAGCACTGGAGAGGCGAATAAGAAGATAGAAAACGAGCTAGTTGAATTGCATGATACATGTGCTAAAGTGTAAAGTTAGGTGTTAAGTATCGGAGTGACGGCCATAAAATCATAACTATTTTTCATCATTATTAACTCAGGTATTGGGAAGATGCATGGTTTTTACTATATCCACTATCTTGTATTCCTTACCTGACACAGAATCTCTACATACATTTGTCTCGTACATCACGTTACTGTCAGTTCAATCACATGGCTATAACTCATGAACAAATTCATCGTGCAATGCAACGAAATAAATTGGCTGTACAACAGTCAATTCGTTAAGTACATATATAAATCTCACATCAGCAAAACCAGTTTTTGGAGGAGAAAATATTACCTGAACTTGATTCCAGACCCCGCCAATATATTTTACTAAGCAGAACATGTGAAGAATGAAGGGTTAACTTAGAAAGAACATTAAAGGTCGTTTTGTTTTTCAAGATAGTGCGAACCCAAAAACGCTGTGGTATATTTGTGCGCTTCCTCTGTGTTTCACTTTTTGCTTTTCAGTGCAAGTACGGTCCACATGCAAGTAGGCTATAGAATCTTTTTATCTGCCGGACACCATCTTTCTGATAGGTATTCAGATGATCCTTGCAACGCTTAACGCGAAACACCGGCTACTATCAGTGGTTATGGAGGCAATTAACCTAATACGCTATTCAGAAAATAGTCAGTAAATTTAATCGCGTTTATCGTATTCACATTAATCGTGATAATCGTCTGGTGGGTACCAGGCTTAAGGATTACCCACGCAGAATTTCATGTCATTTGGGCTTCCTAATCCAGAGATTAGTGGAGGTGGTAAATATACCTGGTTAATGTACCTTAAAAACAACTCAAGAATTAGTCTCATAAGTTGTTATGATATTGTCTGAAATTTGCATTATGCCCTATAGTCATAAAACTTATGTGTTTACTAGCTTCGCAATAAGGAATCATTCGACAAAATCACTCGTGCTACCAAACAGCTGCCCTATGTTGTATGGTCGGCGCTAGACAGAAACGCAGAATTGACCTAAACTCTAGACCCCAACTCATAACCCTATTTAGTCTGCACTCCATTTCAGCGAACCCCGTTTACGTCTCGCTCTAAGCAATCCTGCTAAAATCGCATATCATCAGATTTTTCAGACCATATTAAATTTTCTGGAAAGGCACTAAGTTTCATCGCAAACCCTTTACCACGACTGGAGATATCTGCGAAAAACCGAGAAGAGGGCTCTCCCAGTAGAAATCAGGTTGTAAAACGATAGTTTGGAAATACAAACCCGTCAGAATCTTATACACCTCTAAGTATAATTCATATTGCTTTCTTCACCTCCAGGCCCTGATAACAACGGTACAAGGTCTTTCACTGAGCTCTCCACGTCACTGTCAAGTCAAGGCAATGTTTACGTGGTGGGGGAGGGGGACAGGAACGAAGTTAAGTTATCAATTCCACGGACTTGATCGTATGCCATAAGCATCAAAAGTATAGGCGCTTCCAAACAAGTATTAGTTTGAGCACTTAACCTTAATCTTTAAGCTCAGTTGGCCGATGTGTGAGGATAACATTTTTGTAAAACGATTAAAATTGCTAAACATATTTTGCAGATGATGGCAAAATTGTAAAATATGGGTAAACTCTTTACGCCAATCACTGCATCTAGCTGGTGACGTTTTATACCTGTTTGTCTGCGATATTTGCTTAGGTCTGAACTGCGATCGTGAGTACTTTGCATCTCAAGGTGCTATCCCGGAAGAACTTTGGAGGACTGTTTGGGATGTCAGCCCAAGAACCATAGTCATGGTACGTTTTAGTTACATTTGCTGGGTTAAAGATGAATACTTTCTTTGTTAACATTAGATAAAACCTTACTAGTGCACCAGTTATATCAAGATTTACCACAATTGTTACATACGTCACTGATTTTCTCAACTCGCATCTGCGGCAGCCATTTTCGGGGTAAAGATCCACGGCTGACTGAAGACTGTTTGACCATGAATTGCGCTCAGTCGGTGATGTTCTTTCAAGATTAAACTTTGCAACACATAGAGACACACGAAACTACCCAAAATAAGTAATAAAGTTGCTGGTGTTACTGGTCTGTGACTACCACTTAGAGGAAGTCACGGGATTCCAATGAAATCAATTGAAAGGTCAGACGCAACTATCGGTTTCAACTGAATAGTCATGGCACCCTATGCCTTCTGTTTAGCTTATGGCTACTGAGTATGACCACGTACCTTTTCAAAAGCAAGAGCCACGCAAACAGAATTTCAGTCATGTAAAGCCACATTGACCAAATCTGCTAAATACTTTCAAATTTAAGTATAAATTGAAAATTTCATTTTGCAAGTACTTTATGGATAGGATGCTGTCAAACGTTTTGCAGAAAAAACATTTTCCCAAAGGGAGGTGAAGAAAACTGGAAGGCGGAAAATGTTATTGTAGAAAACGTTCCTGGCTTTAAAATAAACCAACCAAGTGATCCATTTGGAAGATGACTTAATACTACTTAGCAGTAATTTGTTGCTTTACATTTACGTTCAATTCAGCTGTACTTCGATGCTGCTGGGAATGATTTTCGCGTACGAATGATAGTTTTGTTCATTGAAAAATCTATTTTTCATTCATCAGCTTTCAAAGCAAGAGTGGAATGCGCTTACAGAAGAAACGCATGATATCAGGGTCAGGATGTTGCATCTCATGAAGCATGCTGATTACACAGTTCGAACACTTGAGATTAAAAAACGGCGTGTGCTTTCACAAGTGCATCAGGTGCAGCTTTTTCAATACACTGCATGGCCAGATGCAGAAGTACCTGAAGATCCCTGGCCTTTGTTGCATTTTATACAGAAGATTGGATCAATGGCTGAAGACACTTCCTGGCCGATGGTAAGAATAGGCCTCTTAGTAGCAAATCTGTGGATCACAACTATTGGCTCATCACCTATTTATGTGGTTCTCTTTCTGACCTTGTCTTGTATAAATTTCGGTCAAGCTCCACCATTTCTTCCATAGCTGCGAAAAATAGCAACCTGCAACTTTTTAGTGTAAAGGCTAAGATGGTGATGCGAGCTTTTCCAGATCTTATTGAAAGCCAACACAAGAGAACAAGAGGAGCGTTGTGGAGATGATTCCTCGTACCATCGCCTTTGCATTAGTATTGTTGATAGTCAGTGTCTAGGGTTTAATGCCCTCGTTTGCAACAATTTATTATACTTATTCCAGATTCCCTAAACCTATTTTTTCGCAGATTATCAATTCAGATTCATAGATCAATTGGAGGCACTTTACATGCTCTCTCTGCTGCACTGTGAGCTACTGTCACACGGCATATCCGAACCCTCTTCTACCTATGGGGGCACAATGTGTCCCGCCCTTTCCGACAAAATATCTCATAGTTCCTAAACTACAAGATAGTCCAGCCAAACTGCCTAACTTTTCCTAAAATTTTCTTAGCTATCCGATGGCGTGAAGAAAAATACCAGCAGGTGGCTAGGACGAACGCAATGGAAAATAGATGAACAGGTAGTATATTGAGAAAATAGCATTTTTGAGGAAAATTAAACAAATTTGGGGTCCTTTTTACAATATAAAATCTACAAGTCAATGACTCCCGTTGCTCATGGGAGAAAGAAAGCAATTATTGAAAATTTTCGAAAAGTCGTCATTTTGCAAAAAAATATGACGTCACTAATATATTAATGACGCCATCAACTTTATTATGTGTAAATTATTCTTGTTGGATCCAAGGCTAAACATATACCAAGTTTCATCCATATACCCTCAGTATTTTTGGAATATAGAGTGTGGAGTGAGGAGCCCCCTTCGACCCTATAATCATTGCCAAAATATCTTCGCCAAACTGATTTTGGCGAAGATTTTTGGCAGTAATTTTCTGAATTTCGTGTAACTCAACAGTGGTGATATTCTTTGATTTGATGTTTTTTTACTTGTTTCTATGATTACTTGAAGCATCCTACAGTGTTACCAGATGACTGAACTTGCTTGCAGGTGTATTTGGATGTTTCGTTACAGTTGGGCGGGGTCAGGAGGATGGGACACATTGCGTGCATTTGAACAATAATGATGTGCATTGATTTGATGCTTTTTGCTTGTTTCAATGACTATTTAAAGCCTCGTGCAGTGTTGCCAGATGACTAAACTTGCGTGTTGATGCATTTGCTTGTTTCTTAATAGGGTTGGGGAGCGAGGTGGTGTTACTGCCTGAAAGGAAGAACAATCCAATTTAACTGTTACATGGGACTCGATCCCTTCCAATCGTGTTTGCATGTGATCGTGTGTGACCGTATCTGGTTGTTGATGATGGCTGTTCTTTGATGTTATCGTTTAGATCAGATAGTGGTTATAGATCTTTATCAAGGTGCTTTGCTACGGACGTGGCCAGAGAGCTTTCTTTTTCGTTTTTTGTTTTTTCTTTGGCAAAGTAAATCTGCAGTGATCGGGTTGATCATACTCTTTGAATTGATTCAGGCTGAGGATTGCTGAAAGTGAGTTTGATTCACTTTCGACAGCTCTCTGGGTTCATAATCACCACATAATCTGTTCCCAACGTTTAAGGCGAGCCTGACCTGTTGACAAGCATAGTATTACTGTCCTAAAATGTAAGAATAGCACAGGTGCATTGTATTTGCTCTAAAACAGTGTATTCACTCTTAACCCTATTTTACATGGGGGGGGCCTGACAGGCCCCCCCTAAGGTTTTTCTCAGATATCTTTTTTTGCATATACGGTACACCTCTGTTATTTTGTGACTTTTAGTTTATGCCTATATTACAAATCATGGCCAAATTTGAGATCAAAATATTTAGCGG
>JAOBRC010785337.1:1345-17174 GCA_027575255.1 Scolionema suvaense | reverse complement strand
TCTTATTTAAGCTTTGTAACGGACTACAATATATCCAGGCTGGCCCCTTGTAGAGCACAAATTTGTGTTCGTTTTCGATAGTATTTTGAATATAGTTAGAGAAGTTTGGTACCTTTCAGATGGGATCTTTTTTTGTAAGTGTACCTCTAAACGATTATTCGTCAGGCGCATACCCGTGCTGGATGACGGACTTCATACTTTCCCTAGCATCATGGATAAAGCGAAAGCTCCAATTCTAAACAGTACCACAATAATACTATTTCCAAGATATTCCGTATAACCAAGTCGCAAGTAAAGTTTTCTTGTGAAACTGGAGTTTCAAGAGAAATATCATTTTCAGCTTTGGTTATACGTTCCTTTCCTTTGAAGATTGTGCTGTTGTGCTCTTGTAGTTCTTGCCGTGTTTGTGATTTGACCATGGAAGGTGTTACATGTACTGTGCTTGTCAGTCTTGTGCCTGACAATTTTTATCTATTTTGTTCAGAATATTTGGAAATTGAGGTGTGCGCATTTTCATTCTAAACCTTCCATCCATTTCATGAAAGGAAGACATTTCCGGTTCAACTTAGTTGCTGCTTGCTTTTTTCTGTTTCATTTGTTATGCGTTGTTTTTATGAGTCTTGTTCTCGATCATTACTGAGTATTCAGCGATATTTCTTTTATATCAACAATTGCTAATTTTTACTATCGCCCCCTAACCTAGTAATTTACCGGGCCAATGACAGGAACAAACTGTAACAATTTTTTTCCTATACATTTCTGATCCTCTGAAAAACACTTACATCTGTGGGGAAAATTGTTCTGATAGTTCTTCTTTCATAAAATCTGTCATTAAGTAGACGTTCAACTATAGCTACTAAAACTCGAAGCCTGATGTCCACCAAACGGTTTAGAATCAGGCTTAAATGTTTACTATTATTTTACGGCTAAAGGTTTTGACCGATGTTATATCCGCTAAGGTCTTTCTAGCTGTTCTGCAAAACGTAACCAGCAGAATTGTACTGTTATCAATAACCGCCAAACATTTCTAGTCGCTGTGACTTTTTCGGCCAATACATTTTAGCCGTTTGAATTATGGCTTAATCTTTTAATGGTTCGAATTACGGCTAGTTTTACTGATAGCGTGGGTACGCACAAACGTGCGACATACGCAATTACAAGGTCACATTGCCATACGTTTCGTAAACTTTGTTCACTTTTATGGTGCTTATTTGACTCCATGCCTAACGCACTTAAGCCTGGTGTCCATCAAGCAGTTAAGAAGCGAACCGTTCTTCTTGCCTGACATTGTTACGATTAACTTCAACCACCATAATCAGGAGAAACCAAGTCCAAGATTTGTCCGTTTGGTAGACATGCTGTCTCGTAGCGTAGTGTCCACCGGCACCGAAATTTTGTGACTAGCCGATATTTTTTACGGGCAAGAATAATGACTGCGCAGTGGACACCATGAAAGTTATGCGTTTGGTGGACACGCGATCGGACATTTCCTTTTCTGGCTACAATTTATCGATATTTCAGAAAAACTTAACTTCAAGGCCCTCCGGTCAGTAGTTTCTTCACAATCGCAAAAAGTTGGACAGTGATTGGAAAAAACTCTGGTCAAACCCTTATAGCGGTTTTCCAAAAATCGAAAACGGAGAAAAAGTGCACTTCTCTCCACGGTCCATAACTTTGGTTTGAAGACAGATACAGACTTGGTTCATATCCCCCCTATCCAGTCACTGTACATCGCCTAAGGTAAGCCCAGATAATGTAGGGCTAAAACATTTGCCAAAGGGAAATCACTGCATTATTACAACAGTTGTTACTTGATACACACTTATATTGTAACTTAGTGCATTATGTTCTTTACACTTGATGTTTAAGAATAGCAAGACATTTTCCTGTGCATTTGCTACCACCACGGGTGCTGGGTTTCTTATAAATATAAAACGTGTGTTTGAACTGCTCGATCTGCTGTATGAATCATAAGGGATAGAATGCCACCAACGCTTATATTGATTTGCGAAATGTAATTCGTGGATCTTAATGATTGGAGAAAAAGGCAAGAGTAGTAAGCGCTCTTGCTCAGCGTACAGTTCGACATGATGGGAACGAGGAGAAATTGGCAGATGAAGTTCGAACATTCAGCGTGTTGCACATGAAGTCACATGAGCAGCATAGTGGTGAACAAGTAGTATTAACGCACGGCTAGGTCGTGCTATCTTCCTATCTTCTTGTTCAAATGTTACTTGTACGTCTAACCACACTATCAGTAACATTAGCCGTTATCCAAACGGTTAAGAAAATTAAGCCATTACTCAAACAGCTAAAAAATTTTTGATCGAAAAATTTATAACGGCTAGAAATAATTAGTGGTTATTGATAACGGTTAAAATCCTGCTGATCACGTTTTGCTGGCCTAGCTGAAAAAAACAACAGCTAGAATGGTCAGCCAGTCATGGGATTTCGTAAGGTTCCGCCGCAAGTGATACATTTGGTGCATGAACTTGTAAATTGGTCCTACTTTTTCACGAGGCATTGTCGAGATTTACTCGTCATATTTACGCACTAGACAAACTTTGACCACTCTGCTTGTCATCGGATAACTTCAGGCATCTAATAAGCATAGATCAACAAGCTCGGCAGATCTCAGTTTTGAACTGTTTACAGCAACGATGTTCTACGAACGCTTTCATGTAAGTGAAATCTGCCCCGTTGCGTACAATGTGTCAAGCTTCATAACTGCTGTAGGAGGGGTGTGCCGAACATGTGATGGTATATGGTGAAAACCTTACCAATAAGAAAGTAAACCGAATCTGAAGACTCCTGCCAACGGCTTCTTTGCAATGATAATTTGGACTGCGTCAAAGACACAAAGTTATCAGTATCACCAGACGCTATTGATCACAAAATTGGTAACACAACAACTATCATAGCGAGAGTAACAGTCACCATAACACTGATGAAATGTTTTTCGAAAAAAAGCCAAAAACGGCCAGTTTTACGCGCAGAAGGCCACCCCTCAGGCCATCGAAAGTTTTCCGAGATATATTTCACAACAAAATTTCTGTTAGCCATAAGACTTACACCAAAAAGTACAAGAAACTTATGAATCGTTCATGATATATTTTGAAAACAAAATGCTGAACATAGCAATTTTGGACTTAAATAGGCACCCCAGATTTTCCCAGACATGGCATACGGTTTACAATATTCGCAGTGCTTCCCCTAAGATTCACGCCCAAAATTTACAAACAACTTATGAACCGCTCTTGAAATATTTTGAAAAAAATCCTGAAAATAACTATCTTCAGCCATCTATGATGGCAAAAATGCCCACACCCAAGCCTAACGAAGTTTTCCTCGATATGCCCCATGCCCCTTTACATTTGCTATTCTGTTCCTCAGATTTGCACCAAAAATTGCAAAAAACTAGTCAAGCGTTCCTCGTATAATTTGCGACAACTCTTTGGTCCAAAACATAACTACTATTGGTCTCAAGTTTCAGAAACAACCTGAAAATGGTCATTTTGGGCATAAATAGCTTCCAGCAATCCAAACAAAAATATATTTGGAAAATCCGGCCCCATCAATTTGTTCCAATTGTTGATCTTGACCTTCGTATCAAATTTCAGAAACATCAATTGAGCGGGGAAAAAGTTAGTGGTGGACAGATGGAAGCGGGGCCCGACCGACCTCAATCTATAGGACTCTTCTGCTAAAGCGTGGGTCCGAAAATAATTAGAAGTGAAACCAGGAGAAAGTGCAATTGCGAGGGAGAACTACAGTGTTAAATATTATAGCATTATAGTAACGTTCTTCTTTCCAGCGCTACCTCAGCAAACTGCAATCAGGTACACAATATATTGAGAATTGCACAGAATGAGGAGAAAAAACACGAACGACGTTAAAAATATTTTTGACGTTCAAAAAAATAATTACTGTATTGCTTCCATTACACGCCCCTCTCGAATAAAGGCATCCCCTTTCAGGAGTTTTTTCAACTTAAACGCCCCTCGCGAATAGACGCGGGGGGCATTTATTTGGAGGTAAACTAATAACTAATTAACACACGTAACATCACTACTACTACACCATTTCAGTTTTTTATTTCGTACAAAAACATGGAGATATGGACAAGATGATTTTGACGACGATACTGGCACGTAATCTAGAGTTCATTTCATTGATGCTAAGTCTACACTAAAGAAAAAAGAAACGTTTCACAAAAACGTAATAGAAGCCCCCTCGAATAGACGCTACCTAAAAAGGCCAACAATTAAATTAACACGCAGGGCGTTTAATCGAAGCATCACAGTAACGAAATATGAAGCGACTGGCGTGAATACTTCATATTAATAAATAACTACTCTATCTATCACGTAAAAATGTCAACAGGCGTGAAAATACAAATATATTCAAAAATAAATTCAATAAAACAAGCATCCTACCAACCTGGATCAATGTCAAGTAAATGCATTAATGCACGAGCAACCGATGGGAAAAGTTCATGGAGGCACAGATATAGCGCAACTCGTTTAACGTGGAACCGTGACATGATAACTACACAACACTCCAGTCGAGAAAGATCTTGCTACGTACATGCCGGTAACTCATGTTCGTGAAATATGATAAGACTTGCGTCAGAATAAATAAATTACAGAAAGGGAAAACGCTCCAATCCTACACAGAAAAGCATTTCTGGTGGGTTTCTTAGCAAAACTTCTCAACTATGTTCTAAAATATCACGTCAAGTATAAGCTAAGGAAAGCTACCAGCTGTAAACATCTTCAGGGTTGCGACAAGCCCAGGAAAACCTGGAGAAAAGAATGTTTTGGCGAAAAAGTCAGGGGAAACCTGGAAAAGTCAGGAAAAATGTTTCGAAAGGATCCAAGTCAGGGAGAAGTGAGGGAACAAATTTTGGGGATGATTGATTTTTAATTTTTTGGTAAAATATATCACACTGTATCATTTTAGACCTATAAAATATCCCTGAGGTTTGTGATATTAGTGATGTGAAGTATTGATTCACACAACTATGATTGTAATTTATGTCTGTTCATAGTTCCCTTGCCGTAGGACATTCACTATGGTCAGGGAAATTGGCTGATTGGTCAGGTAAATGTTTTCAATTTCCTATGGTAACCCTTAGCAACATCTTCAAAAATTATTTCTGAAATATGCGTCATCACTCTGATGGGATTAGCGTTGCAATGGAAAACTGCGATGTGAATGAAATGTACCAAAATTACATTACATAATACATTATTAAATTTTTTTAAGGTAGAAAAATTTGCGAATCTCAAATTGTCAATTTCTGCGAGGAATTAATTTTTGTCATGAGGCCAACAAAAAAATTTAGCACACATTTTTTTGAATCTGAAATTCGTTGTGAGCAGACGTTCACGATACAATCTAAAGAACAGCAATTCCTCGCAAATCTGCTATAAATCTATACATTTGTTCGTCTCCACGCAAAAAAAATTCACAAATATTCCCTCTTGCTAAACGTTACAATACAACAATACTACTACGATGAGGGCGTTAGAAGAAAACCTTGGTGCTTGAATTTCAAAGATAGCTCAGATAGTTCAGTTTTCGACAGCAAATCTATCAGAGCATCATTTCACTTTGCTCTAACGATAAACTTCACTAAGTAACCACTGATAGCGAAATATACTGATGTGATTAGAAACAAAATGATGTATCCGAGTCCGATACGACAGTTGACATGATTGAAGCCATCCAACACAAGACCCCCGATCGGGGTGGCGATCGCTTGCGGGAGAACCAGAGCCTTAAACAAGAACAAACAAAGGAGGCGTCATACACTACATATATTATATATATACTACATATATTACATGTGCAAAATTTGTCCACTGCCCACAGCTAACAGATCCTTAGAATAAATCAAGATTATTATACAACGGCGAAAAACATAACCTGCAACATAAGTAAATAGGACTGAAAGTTGAACAAGTAATTAACTAAATATTTACACAACACCTTCGTTCATTTATTAGAGGGTAGAAATACATATTATAGTCAAATGTTTGAGACGATCATCCTCATGAAAATTGCATTTCAGCAAGCGACACAATACACCATGATAAAATTTCTACAAGCACAACAAGCACACATCAGGTTGAGCTATCAGTCACTCATAATCACGCCTTACATATAAAAAAATCCATGGACTTCTCCATTCTTTTTCTTTTATAGCACCATTTCGACCACATTTTGTCAACTATATACTCCATACATGAGAGCTTAGGAGTCAGAAGCAAAAATGTACCATAACTTGTAGAAAGTATATAAAAGAAAACAACCACACCCATGCAAATAAAAAAGAACAACAAAGAAAAAGACAAAAGACGAAAAAGAATATTACAAGAAATTAACTTTGTCAAGGAATCCAATAATGTTATATACATTAACAACATATTTACCATCTGTCATCAAGCAAACCTCGAACAGTTGATTATAAAAGGAGAGACCAACCTGGTGCCACACGGCAAGATCTTTTGCTTTATCTCGCTCATCAGGAAGAACATCCATCACAAGAGCGAAATCAACAGCCAGATATGCCCCAAAACCGATTCCTGCATAGAATGTGGTATTATCAGACATTTTTCGACAATATCGAAACTTCTTGATGGTAGGCAATATAAAAATATCAGCAGGATAACATTCTGCAAGTTCTCATTGGTTTACATTACATCAATCATCGAACGTGTGTAAGCAAAACAATCAGATGACTACGAAACAAAAAGAGAACAATAAAAGCATAAGTAAAGCAGTTTGGCGCATGCTCTGTGAGGTCACTCTAACCAGCTGGGAACTCTCCGTACGATGCAGACAGAGAAATGGATCTATGTCTGCTGGATAGTTATGAAACAAAAGATAAGCAATTACACAAATTGCCTTCTTAGTAATTTACACAGTTTTCATTTTGCAGGTTTTCAAACTCCACCTCCAAGAACACCAAAATCACTTCCGATTTTTAAACTGACCTCCTTCCACCCTACCAATTTTGACAAAAGAAAATTCTAACTTACCAAAGGTGAGTGAAACGGGAATCACGGCGTAGAAAGCGTATGTTCCTTGCAAGAAGGACAATATGACAGAACAAATTGCCATCAGAATTGCTAAAAAAAGAAAGAACGGATTATTAAATTGTCTAGTGACAGTAAACTATAAACGCAAACCAAGAAAAAAACAGCTAATGTGCGAGCCTACCCATGGAAAACAATGTGAAGCTCGACTAATCGACGTAGAAATTGAAATTTGCCAACAAATTCAGGAAAACGTTGCTCATAATTAGCTGTAGCAGATAAAAGCCTTACTAAGTTTCAGAAATGCAACAAAAACTTAACATATAGAACTCAGCTAGCAGTCAGAAACTAGGCAATCAATTCGGTACATTTCAATCTTATATCTTAGTTTTATAACTTAACAAACAAGGTGAATCATAATTAGCCATGCGGAAACTTACATGAACCAATGACGAGAGGTTTCCGTCTACGAAGTTTATCGGACAAGAATCCCCCGACTACAGAGCTGGAGAAAGCAAAGAAACGAAGAGCAAGATATCACACAGAAAAATACGCGGAGGAGTGGGTACATAAAACACAGGTATAACCAGCAGAATGATGCAGTTCGGAGGTGAACATTACTGAAAATGAACGATGACATGGATCGCGGAGCGTAATTTAAAGTGGGGGGGGGGGGGTGGCAGATCATAGTTCGGATGCTTTGGGTAGCATTCCTTAGTAGTCATAATAGTAAAAAACATTTACTTTGCAAAAACAACTATTTTAGATCTATGACTTTAATAGTTCAAAGATGAACATATGTTCGTATTCCCCCCTTTTTACGGCATCCCCCCCTACCCCCGTCTCCGCGGCCCATGAATGAGACGACGGGTGGAGCAAGAAAGCAAAACCCAGTCACACAGCACAACGTATACATCCTAGATATGTCAGCTTTGTCACTTCCAGTTACTTAACTTACATTTCTAAACCGTTGACACTGAAATTTAAATCCGTTTTCTCGTCTTGAAAGCACGACTACCTGATGATTCTCGGACCAATTTCCACGACATAAGCAAAATCAGAACCCCAAGAAAATCCATTTCCTGCATGCCTCTGACAATGGTATTTCAAAAACTACCGTGAGCATTAAGTTTCCATGCTTACAGCATGTGACGATCAGGGATGTAGTCTGAACCCACCCACCTACCCCCTCCACTAATCCTATGTGACATTAGATTCGACCAATACAATAAAATAACCAATAATCAAAAAAAGGCAAACACATCGACTTGCAAAAACATGGATAAACTCACAATACAGAAGCTGAAAATAGCAAAGGAAGAAGAACAACTGCCACGGCTTTCTCTGGAGACCAGCATGACGGCAGTTTCACCATGTCACCCAACCAGAATTCTAAAAATCCCACCACTGTCGCAATCCCTTGCTGCATGAGGAACCGTGTAATGAACACCCAACGAAAGTCGTGTTCTAAGAAAGAAACAACAGTAAACATAAATGGTAAATTTCCTTAATATTAGCACTGAAAACATCACGTGAGCAGTTTGGTCCACGGTGTTAGTCTCTTCCTAACTCACTAAGGCTAAATTGACATAATTTTATATGATATGATAAGGCCACAACCCCGAACTTGAGAAGAAATGCGAAGAAGGGAAGAACAAAGAGCTAAAACTGCTTATCTCAACATGTTTTTCATCCCAATTAAAACTGACAAACTCCCGCGATGTTATTTTATATTCTTGATGCCTAATTTGATACACTGCTTCTTACCAGACTCCACCAGACTCCACCAGCTTGATGAAACCAAAGGGAGGGAAAGAAATCCAGGCGAGTGTAGAAACAATCAACTTCTATTAGATAGACAAGCTATGTCAAATATATTTAAAAAACTGTTCAGCTATTGCACATCACATGGCGACTGATCCTTTTTCATTTTATTCTATGCAACTGTATTTGGCAGGCAAGTTAAGCTATGCAGAGTGACTCGGAAGTAACATAAACAGATTCACCCCAACTTTAACGACAAATGCCGCACACCAATGATTAAAACCCATCTCTTACACTAAAATTTCAAAACATTTTTTCTCCAATCTTCCTCACAGTTGCTCCTGTCGACTGCATTTCATCGTATGCTTTTTGTACTTCTTCACGTAAAAGGCAACTATAATACAAATTTACACTAGAAGCTATAAAATTTTTTAAGAGGAATGGTAAATTAAGCAGGACGTCCTTTTTCTCCTATTGTCCTCACAAACACCGCAATATAGTAGTTCGAAATATCAAGGGAAGTGGCTTACCTTTTAATGGCTCCCAGTAAGCTGTAAACACAGTCTTCAAATCTATAAATTTAGAGATACTTTTCATGGAACCCAAACCAATGAAACCATCTGCATGATCAACAGGACATGACGTTTTCGTAAAGGAGAACAATCCAGCAGAAGCTTTTATTTTGAGAAAATTTGGCACACAATTTGTAAAAGCGGTAATTTTTATCAAAGTTGGATTAAGGACAAACTTCTGACCACAGCGATCAATTTATCAAGGTACATAGAACCAGGCAGAAAACTTAAAAGTTGCTGAGCGATTCGATCTTGCAACAATTGCATAGCTAATTTTCATTCCGCAGACATTATTGAAATTGATCTAACAGAAACCTATTTTGGCAATATGCCATTTTCAAAACAAAAAGAACCCAAAAAAACTGCAGAGCAAATCGACCAAACAACAACGCATAGAAAGGTTATGAATTCCTGTTTAACTCACACTGCACAAAAAATATACCGTATTCCACATTAAGTGATAAGAAACACAGTTTCGTTCAACAAAAGTACATGGGCTGAATCTTTCCTTCACTGCTCAGCTCATCAGATAAAGATTTTTGATCACAACATAACAAACCCATCTTACCGAGAGGTGTCTTCGGTGGTTGGGATCTTCTCTCTGGTGTGGCACAAACTGTTATCATGACACACAAGAAGAAAAGTATGGAGATAACACCATATGTCGGCACAACACCAATTCTCTGGAAGTAAACAATGACAATTGTATTTCAGTTGACTCTCAACAACTCCGAACTTTTACATGACCTTAAAAAAGTCCGACCTATCGAGAGTTCGAGTTTTCGAAATGTTTGGTACAAAATGAAAAGCAAAAACAAAAAACAAGACAAGTGAGTTTGGAACAATCTGGCTTATCTTTTATAGCTTCATATGGAAGATATCAATTATAAAACCTGGGCGCATAACTTAAAACCCTGAGGTCTTTAAGAACTTTACATTTAACGCCAATAGATATATTGAATAATCTTCGTTTCACAGGAATCATGTTGACTAGCATCAAATACAGCAGCACAAGACTTGTTTATTTTATCTTTTAAAAAATAGGAAATTTGAAATTTGAATGTTCGAATAGTTACAAAATTCGACATGAGCGCATATTGAGAAAC
The DNA here is from genome assembly GCA_027575255.1 of Scolionema suvaense. Classification (NCBI taxonomy): domain Eukaryota; kingdom Metazoa; phylum Cnidaria; class Hydrozoa; order Limnomedusae; family Olindiidae; genus Scolionema; species Scolionema suvaense. Next base: position 6,689 of record JAOBRC010785337.1, on the reverse strand, counting down.
GGAAACATTCGACTTAGAAATTTGCCCAGGGGACCGGTAAACGTGTAGAACCCATCGAGATGCTCGAGTTTTCGATTATTCGAGTTATTGAGAATTTTTGGCTTGAAATGAATAGGTGGGTTCAAGGGACTGATAGATTTGTTCAACCTACCGAAACGTTGAGTGTTCGAGTACCGCAATTATCCGAAAGAGCGCCCCGGCTTAAACGAGCGCCCCCCCCCTCAAATGAGCGCCCCTCTTGACAACTGAGAAATTTAATGAGCGCCCCGGCTTAAATGAGCGCCCCCCTCAAAGCAGGAAAGGGGCGCTCATTTGGATACTTGTAATGTATGATGAGCATAGGTGCTCACTCAGATAGTTTATAACAATGAAGAACATAGGAAGAATTATCTTCAGTCAGATAGTCTTTTTTACTTCTTTTAATAAGGGAGTCTACTAAAACTGGACAAGAATGAAGACGGGGATATGGACACAGAGAGCTTTAACCAGTGTATTTTGTTTTGTCTGTTAACCATTACTAGTACCTATTTTGCATTTTTTGTAATGAGCGCCCCGGCCTGAATGAGCGCCCCCTCTGAAAGGTAGTAAATTAAATGAGCGCCCCGGTGCTCATTCAGATAACTACGGCATTAGAGTTATCGACAGTCAACTGTGTTATTAAAGTAGTGAGAGCAACATACCAAAATAGCTAAGCCCTTCACTACTAATTCTTATTTTTTATGCTGTATGCAATCATGTTCCCCACTAGATATCTCAGGAACGACACAATTCACCTCAATAAACTTGAGGACGCTTTATCTTGGCATTCGTGTAATTTCATCATCTAAGAACTTTTAGAAAAACCTTTTTGTGATGAACGGGTTCATTCTTTTAGCCATAACACTAGAATTTATGTGCACAATGATTTTTTCACTTTAACCTCGCAGAGGCTATTCGGCATCCATGAACTATATTTAACCCTAAAACTTAATGAATCCTATTTAAAATTTTAAAAGGGCTTGGGTAACACATTAAAATTATACTCTGCTACCAATTGTGAAGTTCACTCATCATTTTGGACACAGACGTAAAAAACGTAATTTTAAGAAACGTTTTGTTAAAAAATGGCAACATATCAGGCTCAAACCAACAATAAGTTAGGTTAGTTCTGATGTTTCATATTTCTTCTTACACCATTCTGTGCAGTCTAGTGATCTAAATCCCAAACTCAGAAAAATCTTTGTGAAAATCTATTCTTGGGTTAGTAATGAGATAAGCAAAATTACCAACGCATAAATTATGCAGGAAATCGGTCCAACTGATGCAGAATGAGATGATAGAAATTACCGATGCATAAATTATGGAAGAAATCCGTACAAATGATGTAGGATTAGACGGTATAATACAATAAGAGGCTTCAAGTTCATTGGTCATGGTTTGCACTTCTTAAATCCTAGTTTACACGAAGGAATCCAAACCTATCGTAGAGTTAACAGACAGCAAATATATGAATTTCGTGACAATTGGGCGATTAGGGCAACATGCTCGTGTATGTTCAAGTTAGAGAATTGTAAAAATTAACTTCCGACCAAGTCAAAAATCATACATATATTGACATATCTCCATATGACATATCTTCATCTACAACATTCAACATTGAGAAAAAGCTATTATACTAGTTGATTGCGAGTGGCAGCAGATTAAAAAAAAGTCGTCGAACTTCATAAAAAGCAAAGGGCATTATTCCTTATAAAAACGCTGTTTAAAATAGAAACTTAGCAGACATCTACACTGCATAGATTGCATTAGCTAGATTGAAGACTTTAAGCCAGAAACATTTGCACAAAGATTTTATCTAAAGTGTAACATAGAACCATTAAAACTGACATCCGAATCACCATTAGGCGAGTCCAATATTGGCTATTACTGGCTAAACAAACAAGTTTGCGACGAACGAGCATACCGTGAAAAAGAAACCGACCACAGCACCAGCAACATTCCCACACAATGTCATCGCTCCCATCACACCTGAGCTAAAACCTAATGGGAGGAAAAATATTAAAACTTATTCTAATATACTGCACTGTGAGAATATGATTGTGAATGCACATATTTTAAAACAGACAAATCTTTCCAGGAAACCTCATCCCAATAATATAAGTCTATCTAAAAAGGTTCCTGAGCTAGCACAACAACAGAGTATCGGTGTTCACTTTCAGAAAGATGAAACTCACCAATCTAAGAAAAGGAAATCAAAAGATGTTTCTCCGACATGACAAATGATCCATAACATACTAATAATGAGTGTGTGTGGGGGGGGGGGGGGGGGGGGGGGTGAATAAATGAGTTGTTCAAATCAAACACTAAATAAATTTTTGCTTTACTAATAGACGATATCATTCAATTTCTTCATTCTAGTATGCATCTTCAAGTATGATTTACGATTTACATAGGCCTCCAGTGACAAAAAAATCTTGTGTAAGGTACATACTAATCATGAATCTACACAAGTTCCAAAATAAGCAAAAATAGACCAGTATCAATCAATCACAGTAGCTACAACAAACCAAACAATTTCATACCTCTCTGTGATGGAGGAGTCTGATCAGCTATCAGTCCATTGTATGGAACACCAATCATGGCGTAGCATGCCATCACACACAAATAGAAGATCATGTATAAACCTATCAAGAAAGAAAACAAGATTTTTATATCAGCTGAATAGAGCGGTTGACAAACCGATTTCAGTTTGTCAGTTAACAACCGTAATAAAATGAACTAAAACACTCAATGTTTACACGGCTTTTTTTTTTTAATTAGAAACAGTCTTTTAGGCCAAGGCTCAATTTTCTTAGCAAATGAATCAAATCGAGGCTGAAATTTTCTTTTGTCTTTTGCTTTTTCAGGGTCAAATTTTCTTAATTTTCTTCTTAAACTGTTCATCTATCTTCAACATGTTAGACATCGGCCAGTACTGCACTTCACAAGGAACAATATTTTTAGTAACATAAAGATTTATATGCACTGCATGTTGCATTTGTTGTATCGGCCTGTGCAAAACTTCCTAACATGGGTTCTATCCTTGACGCTTGATGTCTGTTACTCATTTGGTAATTCTTGTTTTTTGAAAAGTACTTGGATGGTAGACGAATGCTCAGCGTGAAAGAGTTCCCTAAATTAAGAAATCCAGATTCAGAACTTGAGCCTGAGGATTTTCTTAATGTTTTCTTAGAATTTTGGCATTTCTCAGGCTGATTTCCTTATTTCTATAAAAAAAAAGCGTGTACTCTTCTTGATCAGAATGCAACACAAATTTTTACAACTCTTAACACAATCATAAAAAAATATTCACACTAGCTCACACAACCCTCTACAAAGTACTGATACATAAAAAAAGGCTTGAAGTGAAGTTCGTGTACATCTTCATATACAATTAATTCATTCCGAACTCACAGGCTTCCATACAAAACATGACATGAATTGACGATGCATATCAACTATTAATACAAATCTGAGATATAAATAGGAGCAAGATTTTCATTGTGACTGATAATCAAAAATAGGATGTTACTCAATATTTCCTCAACTCAGCTGATATTTAATACAAATACCCACGAGCGAAATATATAGAAAAAATCTGATGATCAATCAGTTTCCCACTTTTAACTTTGCAACTAACATTTCTCTACAAACACATCTATTTGACTGTAAGAAATATAAAAAAGTCTGGTTAGAAGTACCTCCAGCAAATTCTTCCTAAAATCAATCAAATTCGGGACTCCCCTTGCAACCCCTTGATACAATTTTTTAATACCTTTCTTAGATTCTCAGGTTTCCGATCTGTTCCCAACAAAATACATTTCCTAGAATAGCTGACTATCCCCGAACTACGTAGAATGATTTACAATTGAACTACTTTCAGGCACTGCACATACTCAGGTTGCCACTTTTATCCGGCTTGTCTGCCATTAGCGCAAGAATAATATTCTCCTCATCTTCATTTGCCTTGCTAGAGTTCGACTCCAGGCTTTCCAAATACGTAATATTGTTGACATAAGGAGCACATCGCCTCACTTCCATGTCGATGGAGCACTAGAATAGATCAGTAATAAAAATCATGAACTTGTCAAAAGCTAGTGAATTGATAAGTAGGTTTATATATGGATATCAGCTAACTACTTAAATAATCTAGACACAAAGTGCAAAGGTAGAACAATCAAACCTCATGACATTGAGTTGAAGACGTGTGCTAAAGGTGCCATTTGTAGGGCACGCATTTGTAGGACACGCATTTGTAGGACACGCATTTGCAGGACACGCATTTGCAGGACATGCATTTGCAGGACATGCATTTGCAGGACACGCATTTGTAGGACACGCATTTGTAGGACACGCATTTGTAGGACACGCATTTGTAGGAAACGCATTTTTAGGACACGCATTTGTAGGAAACGCATTTGTAGGACACGCATTTGTAGGATACGCATTTGCAGGACACGCATTTGTAGGACACGCATTTGTAGGATACGCATTTGCAGGACACGCATTTGCAGGACACGCATTTGTAGGACACGTATTTGTAGGACACGCATTTGTAGGACACGCATTTGTAGGACACGCATTTGCAGGATACACATCTGTAGGACACGCATTTGGAATACATTCCAACAATTTCTATGAAACTAAGAATGGAATTTGGAACACATTCGAACAATTTCTATGAAACTAAGATTGCACTGAACTTGCAAAGGCTTACAGTGGCAGAAATGCAAGATATTTCCATAGTGTGACCCCCCCCCCCCTTTAAGAAGGGGAGGGATGGACTTTCAAAAAAATTGCAAAAAGGGGGGGGGGGGTGATGAATTTTTTTCTGTAGAACGGGTGGGGATGAGCAAAATGGGAGGGGGATTAGGCAAAAACGGTGGGGATGATTGCTAAAGAAGAAATGGTTGCAGAGTAATCCTCATGCTAGATTTTCATCATTAAGAAATCACTGGATCAGTGTTGTGATATGGTACAATTGATCATTTGTCTAGCTCTTGCATGAAACCCACTAATAATAGTTCTAAATTGTGTTTCAAATGCCTTGACTAGATTGCATCCTTGACATGAAGTTCTGTATTCTTCAGGAAAACCTCAGCTTACACGTATCGAAGATGCATGTGTGAATGTCTGAAAAAGGTGGTCAACGTGCATCGGGAATTTGGGGGTTCAACAATTTTTAAAAAGGGAAAAGATGCCGAAAAGGGGGGGACTGACCAAGAAGGGGAGGATTCAACCCCTCTGCAAACTATGATTTCAGTTTCGTAGCCAACTTTAACTGTGTTTAAGATTTGATTTACAACTTGTCTGAAGCCAAAACAAA
>JAOBRC010785226.1:0-10079 GCA_027575255.1 Scolionema suvaense | reverse complement strand
GTCATCGACAGATAAAGAACCCTGTAAATAGGGTGAGATTGTTTAGTCATTCTCCGGAGTTTGTTACTCCTATGTTAAACCCTCAGACATCTAGTTGTGTTGCTCACGATGCTAGTCGTGTTTCATCTTCCTTAAGCTTTAGGTTATTCCATCCACATTTGTTGAAACATGATCTTTGATACCTGTTTTATAATTATCAGCATACCGCAGTGTGGCGTTTCATTGCGGATGACTTGCCCATCGTTTGTCCATGTGCATAATTTGTGGCTGATTAGTAAAAAAAAAGAAAGAAAGCTATAGCACACCATAGCTATAGAGAAAGCTAGACAGAAAATCACTTTGAACAGATGCTGATGTGCTGCATCAGTGCGGAATGGTGAGAATTGGCTTGCACATAAATGTCACCATTTGCAGCTTGCTTCTCTGCTACAGGAGTCCAATAGTCAATGATATCACGGAAATCGCTTTTCAAATAAAATTATTCCCATGCGCAAATGGTGTTTTTTGTGAATTGAAAGCACTGACCCACACTAAGAAAACACTTTTTCAACCCGTATTTTTCCCACCCAAAATATTTTTAGCTCTTCGTCCTTGTTTTACCTTGAGTGCTTTCGTACCAAGATGTCAAGATTTTGTTCCAAGTCATCTTTATGTCTCAACTGGATTAGCAACATTAATTAATAGTTGGTATTTGATCTTCAACAGAATTTTCAATTCATAAATTGTCACTGTTCCTCACCAAAATAAAAAGCAAGCATATTACCGTGGATTAAAATACCCACTTTGGATTATTAGTTACCTCACTCAATGATCAGCCACATTTGTACGCAATTTTCGCAGTTACCTTCTTATTTTCCTCATAAAATGAAACTTCAATATCTTTGATGTTCAAATATCAGCTTTTGGCCAGTAGAGTTTATTCCTTCCTTTTTAATGATTGATCGAAGATGAGTGGTTGTGATTAGCCGCATGCAAATTAGCCACACTTTCTGCACGCGCTTTGAGGTGCTCTAGTTAGTCATAGGCTGGTCCGAAAAATTTCGTTCTTCTTCTACTCTATTCTAGCATCAATTCTTTACAACAGAGTTAAATTTCATATTAGCCACATTTTTTGCACGTGAGATCTGTGAATTTTAAAACAATGGGGTAGAAATCCTGATTTGGTCCTTTTTAATTAGACAGAGTCACTTGTTTTATGCATGGCAGAGAATAGAATTTGGTGTGTCGTGATGATTTTAGCCCTCTTCATAAAGTCTATAAATACTATCACGCCAAGTCTTGAGCAAGTTTTCGTCCCATTATTCATAGAGATATAAAAAATAGAATGGGGAAGCAATGTGTTAGAATGCAGTTTTCAAGCAGCATGCAGGGAGAGTTTGTATCAGACTGTTGCATCAATCTCGTTTTCAATCACATGATATACCTATTTGATGTCAGCTGGTCTCTGACAACTTGATTTCAAAGTTGAAGTAGTGCTTTTGCAATGGTCATATGAATCATACTAACTAGTCTGCTTTGTGGACAGAAGTCTTGTCGATGCCAGATTAAAAAAGAGGAATAAATTTTGAGTGGCCATATTGCTTGACGTAGGTTTTCTGCTCTTGGTGACCGAATACCTAGATTATAGTTAAAAGTTTTTCTTTTCGTTGCAGGGGCCTCTTGTTGTGTCAATACAAGAATTGGATGGATCGTTTCCACATACTGTTTCTTTTCGTTGCAGGGGCCACTTGTTGTGTCAATACAAGAATTGGATGGATCATTTCCCCATACTGTTCAAATTGAGGAGACAGTCAGCCATCACGAGCTTCCTTGTCATTCGAAAAGTCGTCGCAACAAGAAGAAGAAAATTCCTCTTATTACTGGTGAAGAAGTGGATATGGACTTGAGTGCTACACTTGATACTGACTCCCCGGTTCTGTGGTTGCGTATCGATCACGATATGACGTGGATACGGCAAGTCAGTCTGGAGCAGCCGGATTATATGTGGCAATACCAGCTGAGATACGAGCGAGACATTACGTCCCAGTTAGAGGTTAGTTGATAATAATGGTTGTTGTCTGTATGACCACAGCTCTTATGACGGTTGAGAAAAGCGTTGCTGCAAGATAAATATCCAGGATATATATTTTTCTACATTGTCCACACAGCCAAAAGTGGTAACTAGAATGATGTATATATTGTTTGATTCTATTACCAGGCTGTGCAAGCGTTACGCCAATACCCAGGTGCTGGCACGTGGTCTGCCTTGGTTGATGTTATCAATCAGCAAGAAGCGTTCTACAGAGTACGCATAGCTGCTGCCAATTGTTTGGCTCAGGTGAGGCTTGTGTCATGCAGTATTTGTGGATGCATGTGCTCTGCCATGGGTAGTGCTTGTCGCTACAAAATGCTACTGTGCTCGTGCTCTGCAATGGGTAGTGCTTGTCGCTACAAAACGCTACCGTGCTCGTGCTCTGCAATGGGTAGTGCTTGTCGCTACAAAACGCTACCGTGCTCGTGCTCTGCCATGGGTAGTGCTTGTCGCTACAAAATGCTACTGTTCTCGTGCTCTGCCATGGGTAGTGCTTGTCACTACAAAATGCTACTGTGCTCGTGCTCTGCCATGGGTAGTGCTTGTCGCTACAAAACGCTACCGTGCTCGTGCTCTGCCATGGGTAGTGCTTGTCGCTTGTTGCAGGTTCTGGATGGATGAAGGTTCCACTACCTGCAAAGCAGGAGAAGTGTTCTAATTACAAATTTAATTATGGCTCGTTTATAGGCACTAGTCAGAATATCCAATTACTCAATGAACGCTCCATTTACCTGATTGAAAAGGTGTAAACGTCCATCCATGCCTGACTGTAGGATTCTCTGGGTGTGGTTCTGAAAACAGGCAATTGGCAGCTGCCACTTCCTGAACGGTAGGTACGTCACAGCTATAAAATTGATTAATCTGCCCAGGTTTCTCGAGGGAGTTTCTTTTGTGAACCTTCGAAGCTGTGGATACTCTTCATGTGAAAGAGCTGCGAAAGAATTGGTGATGGCTTTTTCAGATGGATACTTGCTTGTTTCAGTTGCAAAGAGACTAGAATAGAATAGACTAGTCTATTCTTCATTTACAAAACCTGTGGAATTCGAATGGGAAGAGGTGAAGGTACAAGATAAGGGACGAGTAGAACTTGTTTAAGCTGCTACTGTAGTACTTTATCTTGCGTCAGCCAATTCCACTTCCATCAATATTGTCTAAATCTGAATCGTATTCCATAAAGGACATGAGTATTGAAGTATTGGTTGGCAAGCCTTTTGCTCTGTTTTGATCAGTTGAAGATTGTGACTGGAACAAAACTCAAAAGTATTGAATATTTGATGATGTTTAGCCCTTCATTGACTGCGGAGGAGGATGGGGTGGATTACGCCCCCGGACCAGTTTTTTGGAAGGCAGTTTTTCATTAGGGCCTTGAAGGTCTCCGTTTTTGTCTACTGCTCACAAATTTATTTGGCCTTTCAGAGAAAGCTTACATCAAATCCCTCGGATTAGTAGCCTTTTCAACAATCACGGAAGATTTGATTCCACAACCTTCCCGTTAGTCACCATATTCCTCAAAAAAGCACAGGTAGTGTGAGCCTAGTGCAATTTAAAAGTGACATATCTGTGTAGGATTTACGGATGCAATTTAGAAGTGGCATAATGTATACGATTACGGATGCAATTTAGAAGTGGCATAATGTGTAGGATTACGGATGCAATTTAGAAGTGGCATAATGTGTAGGAATACGGATGCAATTTAGAAGTGGCGTAATGTGTAGGATTACGGATGCAATTTAAAAGTGGCATAATGTGTAGGATTACGGATGCAATTTGGAAGTGGCGTAATGTGTAGGATTACAGATGCAATTTAGAAGTGGCATAATGTATAGGATTACGGATGCAATTTGGAAGTGGCTTAATGTGTAGGATTACGGATGGAATTTAAAAGTGGCATAATGTGTAGGATTACGGATGCAATTTGGAAGTGGCGTAATGTGTAGGATTACAGATGTAATTTGGAAGTGGCATAATGTGTAGGATTACAGATGCAATTTAGAAGTGGCTTTATGTGTAGGATTACGGATGCAATTTAGAAGTGGCATAATGTGTAGGATTACGGATGCGATTTGGAAGTGGCGTAATGTGTAGGATTACGAATGCAATTTAGAAGTGGCATAATGTGTAGGATTACGGATGCAATTTAGAAGTGGCATTATGTGTAAGATTACGGATAAGATTTTACAATGTGCTGGGCTGCAAGTCCCTTCTAAACTAACACTCCACTGCACAAAGTGTCTGATGTTGCATGCCACCAGGTCGTGTATCGGTGGGGCTCTTTCTGTTCGGTGAATGGGAGTGGAATAGAAATAAGGTAGTTTAGAAGCGACTGCACTAGTTTAACGTTATGCACAGAAGCCTTTTTCTTTGTGAATTTATTGGTTTGATTGTATTTTGCAGATTTAATGTAATTCTTTGAAAATTGTATTTCTAATGATGCTCGACTGTTAAATTTTATTTTCCATGGGAAATCCAGATCCTAGTTAAAAATTTCCGGAAAATTATGAATATTTTATGAAGATTGAATTTTAGAAGTGTGCAACCTGTATTGTGGCTGTTTTTAGGTTGAATAGAACTGATTTTGCTCAAAATGTTCGCATCCATACTGCACGCCTATCAGATACTGGCCGGTTAGTAAATTGATATGCGCATGTGTAAATGCTGAGGAAACGTTTTATTTTGTACCTTATAATACTTTTTATTTATACCTTGCTGTATTAATCCTTTTATTATTCTGGTGTATTGAATGGTATGCATGTGTGTGTTACTCTAAATTCACATCATGGTATTTCGTTATATATTTGCAATAAGAATGCAGTACCCTTCCTGTAGGTATCAACTTCAGAGGCAGAGGTCTGGGACGGAGATAGTGTCATGATCGACATGTACCGAAAGATGTTTGGTTCTTATTCATGCCCCTCGATTCCAAGGTTTAACGACTTCTCCAACTTTGTCAGCTATTTTCTTCAAAAGGTCAGATTTTAATATCTGTGCAATTTTCAATCATTCGTATATTAGCCGTGGTCAAGGCGAATGTTTAATTTAGCAAACAAATAATTAATACTAAATGTTTTCTGACCTGAATATGCATTTGTGGAAGGTTGCATTGTGTTCGTTGTAGCTTTGATATTATGATCTTCCTTGGAGAAAACTGAATATGTTAAAAAAGTGATGCTTTTTTGTTCCAGGTAAAGTCTGATTTTTTAAGTGGGATTGTCTGTACTTTGAGACTTGGGAAATAAATTCATTAATTTTAACCTTCATCATGTTGATCATCAGGGTGTGCTGTTGTGAGTTTGTACTGAAGCCCAGACTATCAGCAAGCGATGCACCCTCTGTTTTTACACGTTTCTGATTGCTATGAAATGTTCTGCCTCTTCTCTTATGAGACTATCTTGTGGGGATTCAATCTCTTTGGGAGCTGTATTGATTCAGAATACTTCTACTTGACTGTGTTAATTGCCCATTACTTTTCAGAACAAATATTGCGATGCATTCGTCTTGAATTCTACGGAGATGTTCTCACAACCAGTTGAATCATACTTAATAGACATGAAAAATGTTTGTCTGCTGTTTGATAAACTTCACTGATGTGATTGACTATGATACATGATGAACAAATTTTGTTCAATCACCAAATCACCTTTATTTGCATCCCGACCCTGATGAAAAAATTTGTTCTACTTGTCTGTTTTATAGGAGCTTCCTCTTGCTGTATCGAACCTGAGAAACGTCCAGCACAGGTGTTCAAGAGCTGTGTTCAACTTCCTGATAGATCTATTGAAATACAACGATAATAGATATAATCAGGTATTGCTGTAACTTCAGTGAAACTGTAGATGTTTTATTTATTTTCGAAGAAAGATAAGAACTATCATATTTGCTTGCCTGCGAAACTTTTCTTATATCGCCTAATTATCACTGACTGTATAATGCATTTTACTTATATTGTTCGTTTTTCGAAAGGGAAATAGTGGACCGTGTGGCAAAGTTTTGCTCCATTTGATGAGATGTAGTAGTTCTTGTGCGGAATGTGAATAATGCCGTTTTACTGGAACTCTGGACAAAAACTGACTCCTGGCAGTCCAGCAAAAATGCTCGTGTTACGGGAATCTTACAATTATTTTTGATTTTCTTTTACTTACCAGTATTCGGATGGTCACTACGTCAGCGCTATAATTGATGCCATCACAAACACAATAGGACCTGCCAACCAGCTTGCATCTGATGTTGTTGGGTGAGTCAGAAAAAATATGGTAACCTCATTTTGTATTTTATATATGCATTTCATTTATTTTTTAACATATTTTTTCAGTTATTCCTCCTTTCATTTGTTTATTTATTTATCTACTTGATTTATTTATCAAGTGGGATCTTTTTGATTGACTTGGTGTTTAGTTGTGTTTCGCGTGGTGCTTAGTTGTGTTTCGCGTGGTGTTTAGTTGTGTTTCGCGTGGTGTTTAGTTGTGTTTCGCGGACAATGGAGTCATTCAGGATACCTTTTTCATCTATCTTGTTTGTTCACACTATCACTGCATACTTTATTCAGCACTGATTAACTGATGAGCTGGATTGCTGCCATGTACCATGTGAAAGTCTTGTTTGTTTTCGTTCTCTATAAATTTATTGATTATGCTGTTTATTGTAGGGAAGAACGGTCGAAACTTCCATTTGATAAAGATGCACAGGTACTTCATTCTTTACTTGATCCAGCATATTACTGTGCAGTGGTGTTTTCTCGCTGTTTACTTGATCCAGCATGCTACTGCGCAGTGGTGTTTTCTCACTGTTTACTTTGTTTAACGTATTACTGTGCAATGATGCTTGTGTATTGGCATCCAACCTTGCTGTGAATTATTGTGTGTGTCCTGATTGTCTGGGATAAGTCTCCTCTATATTACATAACTATATTGAAATCCTCAATTAAACGCCACCCTTCAACAGTTGCCACAGTTTTAACCTGGAAAAAAAGGATATTGGAGGGGAATTCAAGGAAAACCTTTAAAAGTCAGAGAAAAACTTTTGAGCATGAGATGATTTCTTTATTTTGATAAAATATATCACACTATGTCTATTCCCATAAAATACCCCCGAGATTTGTTGTTATTGTGGTGGTGTCAAGCATTGATTCACAACATTATGATAAGAAAATTATGCTTTTTTATTATTCCCTTGTCGCATTTATCTGGTCCAGGAAATTGGTTGATGGGTCAGGGGAAAGTCAGGGAATTTTCGTTCTCAATTTCCTGCGGCAACCCTGTTCATTTTGAAACATCGGCCACCCCCTCCCCTTTTCGTTTTGAATGAGGCCCGCCCTCAATTAAGTGCTGCATCAAAAAAAAATTGAGTTTCAAATAAGTGCGCCGCCCTGCTTTATCAAGGATTGACGGTATCTAGTATATGAAGAAGTGACTCTTTTTTAAATGTTACTCTGATTGTCATAGATCTGTGTGACCATGAATGGTGTGACGAATTTCTTCTGTTTCGACCGATCTGTGTGACCATGACTGGTGTGACGAATTTCTTCTGTTTTGACCTACGCTCTGATAATAATATTGTGTGTAGAGGATATGGTTTATCTAGACGTTTTCTAGATTGATGTGGATGTGGGTGGAGCATGCAGACATTCTGAGTTATTTTTTATAGTCACCTTAGGACAGTGTATATTCCTGATATATCCTGCTCTTCATCCTCTTTTACTACCGACTTCCAATCACAAGCAGTATTGAAAGTGGTTAAGTTGGGAAAATCAAGGGAAAAAGGCGATTGAAGGAACAGACAAGATTAGAGGGTAGACACAACTAATTGATGACAATTTTGGTCTGAATTTAGAAAGGGAGGCTGAAAGGCATGCTCACTCAACCACCACCTCCTAAGGGTTCATCATAGTTTCCTGATTTTCTTGAAATAACCTTAAATTATTGTATCTCATTGTTTATTCCAGGCTATCTTATCGCGTGTTGTTCGCCATTTGAACATGGAAAAAATTTTGCCGTCATACAAATACTCCATCACATGCAGGTACGTGTATTAAAAGTTGGCTAGCGAACACGTTTCGTATGAGTTTGTTGTTCTCTGCTTTCATTCTTGTTTCGGGAAGTAAATTTGACTGATTTGTAATTAAGCAGATCGTATTTCAAAACTAGAAATGTGCTAAAGTTGGCTTACGCCTATGTGATGGGATTAGTGATTTGAACAGCAACGTTTCTAAATATCTTAAAGTAAGATATTTTTATGTAATGCTTTCTTGCTCGCTTGTTGTTTTTTTTGAGGAAATTGAGTCTCAAATGTTCTTGTTCTGTTGTATTAAGGGCACTTATATTTGCATGATTTAAACAACATAAGACTGCACTTGAGACCTTGAAAGTTCCTTTATTTGCTTGCGCAGATATTCTTGTGTGCTGATAAAATACATTAGTGGATAGATCGTTCGTTGGATACAGCGAAGTCATTCATGATCGTAACCTGATTTATGTTAGAAAATGCACTTCTCAAAAATATGACTGATAATTTTCTCAACACCTTCAGTCCAGCCTGCGGTTGTTCCGATGGATGGTGTTCTTAAATTTTAGATTTTAATTCTTTTGAGCCTCTGTGGTCTCTGGAAAACTGGAAACATCAAAATTTCTAACCATGTGTATTCCTGTTCTGTTTCGTTTCGTTCGTTTTTTGACTACTCGATACTGTTTCTCATATCATACAGCAAACTATCCTTGCACTGCATTTACCTTGTTGCTTTTTCAGTTGTTTAAAAGCTATCCGTTCTTTACAAGTGAATGGTCACATACCAGCTGAGTCAGCAATTTTTCGGGCTTACGCAAGGTAGGCCATACTTTTATTTGCAGTGTTACGTAGGCATCGCACCTTTTTTGTAATAACCTTGATAGACTGGCTTGAAATTGTTTTCTATAATAGCCAGCCATTAGTAGTATTTTTCTCTGTAGCCTGCTGTGTTGTATAAAGAGTGCTGTGTGTTTGGTTTTGAATTTTTTGAAACAATGCCTGAAGCTATAAAATGGGAGATAAGACGTCTTCACGACCCTAAGACGTCTTCATGTCCCTTCCATATGCACCATTTAGCCCTACTTGCGGACTTTTTATAGAAAATTGATAACACCTCATTTATTGTTTCTAGAACTTTCTGGCAACATTTTCTCTTCCACACTTTGTGTCCAAACTTCAGCTTATGTCGAAAAGTTTTTCAGAATTTATGAAAAATTCTTTTCGAGCTGTTTGGCAAAACCATTGTATTTAACACCCTGAGGCAAACTTTGTGTAAGGAGCGAAACTGGTGGATGATTCCTTGAAACGTTGTGTAAGGAGTGAAACTGGTGGATGATTCCTTGAAAGTTGAACTCTTTATAGACACTCATGCAAAAATTTATTTTCTGTTAAACTTCCCATTCTGGAGATTGGAGATTAGAGGGAGAAGTAAACATGTACCCCTCTCCATGTAGAGCTAAAGCTTTCGGTGTGTTGTGTTCTTCGGGGAGAAGCAGCAAGTAAGTCTACGCGTGGGTGCAAGCTTTGAAGTCTCTTTCCTCTGCGTATGTATCATTTAATCGGGGGAGAATTTAATTGAGTTTGCATGAAAATGATCGCGTGACGTTGCATTAGGGGTTTGTTTGTAGGTTTGATGTATTTGAGGACATTTGTTTGATTGCATTTCCTTGTTTTCATCGTTGCTGATAGGTTTGGTTTATTTGAAGACGTTCGCCTGACTGCCCTGTCCTGTCTTGTTGATTTTATGCAAGGTATGTAGTTGCAGTTTCCGTTATTGAAGTATAGAGATGCTTACTAGTATGATGTGCTAACATATTGATGTATAGTGAAGCTTACTAGTATGATGTGCTAACATGGTCAGTATGGGTTTTCGTTATTGAAGTATAGTGAAGCTTACTAGTATGATGTGCTAACATGGTCAGTATTGGTCCAATGGTAGCACGATCACCAAACGGAAAGAACGAGGAACCTCAATACGGTTGGATAAAATGAGAGATTACATTGCAGATTT
>JAOBRC010785115.1:0-10079 GCA_027575255.1 Scolionema suvaense | reverse complement strand
CAGGTTGTAACTATATTTTTGTTCATGAATCGACCTGAGTTGAAGGGGTCTCATTGGGATTAACAAATTTAGAAAAAAAAGTATGTAAATCAACTACGTATGTCATATTTCCCACTACGAAATGGCAGTAGGGCCCTCCCCTCAAAACATCAGTTCGGATATCAGAAAACAAGGCGAAACAGGCCAGGGTTGCAGACAGTCCTGTTTTCTTCACTTTTTAATTATAAGAGCAATGCATGCATTCAGTGAAAAACTGCTTCACGGTGTCACCATAAGCCCTCAATGGTTCAGCCATGCCAAGTAACGGCTTACCTTTCATAGCTTTTTGCAGGTCCAGGGAATTTCACTGTCTTTGCGGTTTTGTACCAAATTTGAGAAGATTGATTTAATGTCTATCCATGATCACGAATCCGCGCCAAAGGTTTTAGCTTTTTTGCATAGTTTAATTACCCATAGTAGGGATATTTCTAGGGGCTATATCAGTAGAAAAGACACATTTCACTATTAATTACCGTTAATGGCGCTAAAACAATATCTATCCGAGGTGAAAGCCTGTCAAAAGTAGGCAAAACTACCTTCGTGCGAAAAGTGAAACTTCCAATTTCCCTTCAACAGCGACAGTTTTCCCACGAAACTTCCGTTGATGACACA
The DNA here is from genome assembly GCA_027575255.1 of Scolionema suvaense. Lineage (NCBI taxonomy): Eukaryota > Metazoa > Cnidaria > Hydrozoa > Limnomedusae > Olindiidae > Scolionema > Scolionema suvaense. The sequence goes on along the minus strand of JAOBRC010785115.1, from coordinate 9,428 downwards.
CAAAGGCGAATGAGAGCTTGTGCTGTGATACGCAAAACTTGAAGAGAACTGCTGAAAAACGAGCTGTTTGTGGCTGGACATATCATGCTTTACTTGTATTATGTTTTTAAGAAATAAGTACAGTGGGCGAAATTTTTCGTCAGGCGAAATTATTCATCGGGCGAAAGTGACGAATATTTGGGGTCATGGCGAAATTTCGCCCGACAAAGTTTCGCCCGATAAGGTAGCTCGGTTACAACTACTTAAACTAGGATGCGGAAAATGCTTACCGCAACCTTTTACGGCATAAAGTGGAATTTTTTAAAATCTTTTTGCACACTAAACACTGCTGATTGAATGCTTATCGTTCGTAGAACAACATTCAGAAAAGATCTTGCTGAAAACAAATTAATTTCATTAGCGGAATTTCAATTTTCTGAACTTAATCTGTGTGTACTGCTCCGCCCATCTTCTTATAAAAAACAAAGGAAAATCAGAAAATAACGTTTCATTAGCTAGAAGCATTCTATTGGCACAGATGATATTCGATTGCAAGATCAAAAAGTTTGGATATAACTTAAAATCGAATTTTTAGAGTCCTATATCGAATATCCCCTTCGCGGGTAGTAGCCTGCTCCTCAGACCAGTGATCTGCGCTCAAAACACTGAGCAGAGTCTGCAGGCAGGCTACGCGCGAAGAGTCTGCATTTGTGCACATTACAACTAGCCTTTTCCATGTTCATTGTGCTCATAGCAAAATCTTAACAAGAGCACGGTCTTGCGCCTTGAAGATTGGCGCATCTTAAAAATCACTGTAAATAGAAAAAATGTGAATACTTTTTCTTGCTGAACATAATGGCCAAACAAACAACAATATCTAAGGAACAGAAAAATCCTCAAAGTTTCTGATTTTCAAATCTTGAACCATCTTGATTTTTGATGATGGCATCGAGGCACGATGCTAAGTGTGACCATTTCCTTAGAAACGCATTATAGTACCAACATTATTTTCTCAAGTGGATCTTTAACATAATACCAAGCACTGTACGAAAACAAAGTAGAGAATCCTTCACAGTAATCGAGCATCGAGTACTTTGGCAACAAAGGTTAGATAACTTGGGTAGTGCCTCAGTGACGTCATGCATAATTATTGGCAAGATGGTAGCTGCTGGACTTTGGGATTCAATATCTCTAGAACTACACAAGCTTTTGTCGTGAAATAAAAACTGTATGTCATGTTTTAATGAGCTCTATCATCTGTTTCAATATCATTTTTGACTAATGTTCCCCTTTGAGTTATATTTGTTTTGACACTTTCAAATATGTGGTACCTACACAGTCCTGGACAAAATATTGGGCATGAAAGGATTTTTTCAGCCAAAATTAAAAATACCCTTTTTATGTATTTTAATTCTAAAAGCACTTTGAATTGCAAGCTCTTCGAGAAATTTTTTTTGCATGTGTTTAGCCATTTCTGTCTACAGCTGCAGTGGATATTTTAGCAATTTACAATTGTGGACCGAACTCCACGCCCTTTGTTTTCTAAGTTACCAAAATAATAAGAAAATCCCAACCCACACCCAAAGCAAGTCCTACGATACCCTGCAGACACCCTGAAAATGCCAAAACGGGGTTCTGTAAAAGTCAGAAATATTAAGTCTCTCAAGGAAAATCCACCAACTCTAATTTGTGGCTCGGTACGCGTGGACATGTTCTCATTAACACGTGGTATATGAACATAACAAAAACACACATGCTTACCATTAAATTTTGTCGAAATGGTAGTATGCTACGATTGATAATTTGCATGCTAAAACTGGACTGAAACTAAGCAGCCACCAGGTACATATGAAGAGAAAAATATTACTATTAAAAAACTGTATTGCATGAAAGTTTCGCGGCATGAAAATTTCCCGGTTTCGCAAACGAGTTAAAAAAAAACCCGCAAAATTAAAATGCCGTGAAAAATGCATTTTCAGCTCAACTGCGCAATTGGAAAACATCCACAACCTGGGTATTATAGCAGAAAAAAAAAGAAAAAAATGCTGAATTGAAACTAAAAGTTTGGTTTTTAACCGTGAAACGTTTTCTTTGTTTATATTTCTGAATGTCTGTGTGCTATCGCTTATACACTACCAATTTTTCCGGAGGTAATGTATGTAAATAAATTACTTTACCCTGAAAAAAAACCAGGAAAATGCTTATAAAACAAAAATAGAGACCTATATTTGGCAGGCGCAAGGTTTATCAAATGCAGAAGGACCATGGGAAGCAATGTGACGAGTGACAAGTCTACAGGACCTATGATTCGAGCAGCATTTTCTGTACCAGTTTGAAAATTCACATTCCTCAGAAAACATGCTAAAAAGGATACATTTCCAACTTATAAAGCTTGTAGAAAATAGAATACTATTTGTTTCCCTGTAATTCTTGTTCCACGCATATATGCTCAGGACTTATTTAATTTATTTCAATTTTCAACATGACAAAAATATCACTTCCAGCATATTAGAGGCAATTTTGGATAAAAATGTGCCGAAATTTTGCTTGAATTTTATTACGAAACATGGGATACATAGCGCAAATCTATTAATATCAAAACTGATGTCATTTCAAAACAAAAAGCGTATGTTCACATAAACACTGACAGTGGCGTACAATTTTCCGATAGCATCCTACGGCGTGCAATGTCTCGCACAGATTCAGAACGAAATCGCACCTTATAAGGTATGATTTACGCTCGGATGTGGACTGTATTTATTGTTTGAAATAACTGATGCGTGGGGAAATACGATAAACAAAACACACGACAATAGTCACAAATGAAGCTGCTCGAGGCAGAAAGTGAAACAGGGAAAAGCATAATTTCCGGAGAGTGACTGACACTCCCACCCTCTTACAGGGTTTAAGGCATGAAAAAGTAAATACAGTAAACTCTCGAATTGGCGGACACTCTAATTAAGGTGGACACCTCTGATTAGCGGAAAAATTTATTTTCCCCGATCATCATCTGGTCAAAACCTTATAAAAAACTTTCTAAAAGACGGACACTCAATTAGCGGACACTCCGATTAACGGACAGATTTTTTTGCACAAAACGAAAGAAACTGAGTTTTTTCCCTCTAATTAGCGGACAATTAAAAACAAATTGGTAACAAACACTCAAAATGAGATGCATGTCACATTTTTTTGATCAGACATTAAAGACTTTATTAGTTTTGAAATCTAAGTCACTTTTTGCATACCTGAATTGTTGCGCCCAGTATACAATTTTGTCTGCACCATGAACGTGTTAGACCAGTGGCCCCTTTCGGCCATGCCCTCCTTCTCAATTCAACATCTTCCCGATTACTTCAGCAATAATTGATCAGTTTTATTTCACGATGTGTTGGGCACTTTCAGTTCCATGCCTCATCACAACCTTGTACCCTCTTGTAACTCACATTTTACCTGTAACATATCTTCGTAGCGTCTAGTATCAAAATAAACGCTCATATTGCAAGACTTTCTAAAAGGCAGACACTTCTAATTAGCGGACACTGGCTTCAGTCCCCGATGGTGTCCGCTAATTGGAGAGTTTACTGTACACATCCTCTCAAACCACACTAAACATGAGTAGAGGCGATGCCGATACCAGGGGTTCTTGAAAGGGTGAAGGTCATCTGGCTTTCAACGTGTTTTACGGGCCCAACACTCAGCCTTAACATCCGAGACAGGACACCATGACAAAACACACATCACACATAGTGGTATACCATGGTACACCAGCTCTTGTGTGCTATCGAATCATGTGCTACTGACGCTGAATATTAACTTCATATCAAAATTCGAAAATGACTAAATTAATTAATTTTTACTCATCTACCACCTTAATATCAAAATGTTTGACGTTTTTCAAGAAAAGTGGTCAAAATTAACTACACAAGGAAAAAATAATGACTTCACCACAATGATACCACTTCTTAAAATCTCTTGTATACTAATTTGATATGTGTTTTGTGGTTTATCATCCTCCTCTGAGTTGCAAGTTGATTAACTCTTAGAACTCGAGAGATGCACATGTATGTTCTAGATATAGGGTCACCTTTGGCGCGTCATGAAGCGAAATCTGTTGAAATTGAGAAGTCAAAGTTGGCATCTTTTCTATAGAACAGACAATTCTACGTCGATTGCGGCCATGTTTGTTGCTCTAGCTAGTATGGTTCAGAAGTTTATGATCTTTTAAACTTTTCAGAACCGACATAAATTACCAAGTCTTTTTGCAGGCATTGCGGAGTCTAAAGGATAATCAAACGGCGCTTTTTTGCCGATTTTTCAATGAACGTTCCATTCTCTATTTGAGGAGGCTTCTTGCTACCTACTCTGTTCACTGTTTAACTCATTCTCTCTCTAAGGTTTTTATATCGGCCCTTGGAATGGACTGATAACCAAAAATCATCATATTTGTTTCTCACCAAAAGCTATCCAATCAGCCGCTTACTGCTTTTCATTGCTTTTCGCATACATTTTGCAGAATCCCTTTTACCTTATCTCTATTCCTTTTTGTAGATCTATGCAAGAACCTCCTAGACCTATGTGCTTGGACGTTTTCCTCAAAAGTTCTTACAGTCATTTTATTGGAAAATCACATACCTCCTTTTAAATGTATAAAAGCAGAATGTTGGGGGCAGCATTGCAATTTGTATTCTACCAAAGGGATACAATTTGCTTTCATCATTTTAACAAGACAATAAAATTGCGAATCTTGTAGCATTAGGCATAGTAGTCTCATAATAGAACCGAGAATGTAACTAGCCACAGTGATTCAGAGCGCTCTATCAACACACTTGCCAAGTTTCATCATGGTCGAAGAAGTGTTGCATTTCAGCATTCAGGAAACAGTGACGTTTTCAGTGCGCTATTCAATGCCAAAACCATTTATAGATAACATTTATGCCGCATTTTAGTACAACTAGCCTATTCTGCATGCCTTGTACTAATAGCCAAATCGTAATTAGCGCATTTCTTATTTAACTGCACAGTTAAACCTAACAGAGAGAAGTTAAGAAAAACAATCAAGACGTTCCATATTAAAATGGTTTCGTTAAATCAAAGTGTCATGGTGACATAGGTCATATTTTTCATAAAGTTTAGATGGCCCATAATCCATCTTCGCTCGGTTTTGCCTCCAAAAGAGCCTTCATCCTCTGTGCTTCCATGGCTTTCTTCTTCGAAATCCACAAATCCCACACTTCCATGTTGAACACTTTCTTTGATCGAGCACATATGACCATAGCAGCTGCTATTGCAATACACGATACCAAGACAATTGAAAAGATCGCAAAAGGCCAAGTATCCTTTGGAACGCCCCTCCCTAAAAAAAATTGAAAATAAATACCAGTATCAGACAGAGTACAGACAGCTTATTATTGCAAACTGGGATGAATTTATACAAATTGAAAGGTAAATTCTTCAAATTGGAACGAAAAGTATGCCCAAGTCAAAGCATGCATAACCACAAACATTGAACGCCTGTAGTAAATCTAATGTAAATGATTCTGTAGATAAATTTATCTTATAAGCAAATATTCGTAGAATTGAATGCACGTTGGACGCATATCTTCTTTTTAGAAGCCTTTGCATGGATTGAAGAGACCTAACATTTATCGTATGAATTTTATGACAATGCTGCATATTAAGGTAGCGCTCCAAAAAACGTTGGTATCTTATTTGAATCTAAAATAAGCTAAGGCTTACCAGGTTTGAACGGCAGATCTTCCACCCAATAGTATATATTTAAGAACATTGAATCGTAGTAGAACGAGGAGTCACGGTAGTTGTAGAGCAGACCTCGTGGGAAATCGAAGGTCCATTTATCAAAAAGAACGGTAAAGTTCAAATCGATGACGTCAGTGGTCTTGTTGCTAAAGAGATCAGAAATAACACTATTTTCTTAGAAGATGCGCGGAACCATCAACCTGGGGAATAATTGTTGATAAAGCTAGAGTTCAATACTGTATTGTATAGTGGTTTATATGCCCTAACGTCACTCATAAACTTCCGAGAAGGACCAACTTTCTTACGTTAAGGCATTCGTCATTGGTTCTATCAGGTTTGTTGTGACACAGTGAATCTTCAGTACGACTAAAAAGCCTTCAGTGTATAGAGGAAAGCTGCGACTAAGCAACTGAGTGTAAGACTAGCATAAACATTGTTGTTATGGGAAAGCACGGATTATGAATTTTTCAATCAAATTTTCAGATTGCACAACAGTGTTCAATACCCAAGGGACATGCAAAGAAGACTTACTGGCCAAATGTCATGTTTGCGGCGTATCCGATGGCTGCTGGTCGTGTATCGAACACATAATATCTGTTGTCTTGATTGAAGCGAAGAAATGCAGGAAGAATGCTAATAGCATCCACAATCAATTGATCAACTGGGATGTAAAACCAACCAGACTAAAAAGATGAAAAATAGGTGGAATAAAACTTCACAAGAAGACATCATTTCTTGGCTCCGAAGGAAGATACGGGCGAGGGTGGCAAGGCAGGGTAGAAATAATATTTCAGCATGATTCCATACACCATTTGGAATCTATAAATCACACTTACATGTATACAGCCGTGCTACACAGTGGTAATATGAGTCAGCTTACTAAAGATACATCAGTTCGGCACAACTGATGAAAACCAAACGTATCAGCAGTTCGTCAGAGTCTAACTGAATGATAGCCTGAGCCCTATTCCAGCTCGGCGAATTGTTACCACATGCTTAACTCTCCACATCATAACAAATGAATTTTACTGCCCAACGTGATGCAAAAGAAGCTTTTTATTTCATAATACAGTATAAGCTGTTGTACTGCACGAGATGTCTGCTTTCAAAGTTATGGAGAATTTTGGCCTGCTACCATTTTGCTTCTGAACAGTGATTATGCATGACGCAGGGTCAGAACAACTGGAATTATCCCATTTTACTTGTCAAATTGCTACTCGTTGAACTGTTGCGTGGAACGAAATTTTGCCTAGTTTCAAAGAGGGTGGTAATATGTTGCTCATAGCGTTAATAGGAATCCTTCAAATGTTCAGTCACTAAGGAACATCATAAATTCCTATATGACATCACTTATGAGCACAATTGAAAATCACAGGAAGAGTGGACAATATCAAACTTTAAAGTGGGATTGCAGACGAACGACTAGGGCGTTTTCGCTAAAAAAAGCCCAGTATTCATTTTCTTACAAGATCTATAACCATCTAGAACTTGGTTTTACAGCAGTATACTGCTTTAAATTTCATGACCAGGCTGCCCTTTTCGTTTAACACACAGTAAAGAAGAAACTCAGAAAATGGTGTATTACTCACTCCTAGTGATTGGTTGTTGGTTGCCTGTTGACGGTAAGCGTTAGCTAATTCGCCACTCGCAGCGTAGTAATTGGAATCGTCCCACGTCCACATGTTCAAATAATGATCGATCAGTGTCATGTATGAGAGTTGGCATTCATCATTCTTCAGGATTGCCATACTGTTCTTGTAGAAGCAGAGATAGTCCTCTGAGAAAAGAAATCCAAAAAATGAAATAAGAGGACGCAGACGGACAATTGATACTGATCGATTGACGGTGTGTGCTCAGAAATTGAACCTTTTGTAAATGTATCCAAATTTCAACCCTTCTTTATGTCCAAGTGCACACTGACTAAATCCCGGTACTCAACTCATACTTCAGTGACGAAAAGCACCTCGCGAATTTGAATCTTTAATCACGGACAACATAAAGTTGCACTTCGGTCAAAATCAAGCTAAGTCTAAGTATCGCGCTCCCCCCGCCCATCTTTCGCTTGTCGACCATGTGCAACATAGAATGCATCATTATTCAGAAGAAGAGGGGTAGTTAGAATGGTAAGGTAGTCGGTTTGATGGTAACACACAGGTATGCTGGTGATGTGGCCAAACATTTTGTCCTTGATTGTAGTAAGAGGAACATTAGCTCAGTAACCAGGCTAACTCTTTCTCGACAAGTTGATAAAAAATTTCTATTTCTGACCGTCTGTGAGAATCTTTGGTGTTATACTTTGAAGATAGCTTTAAAAGAAGGAAGCCTCTTTCCAAAATGTTACAACGCTTGTCATAACGATATGAAGCTTTTCTCCTTTTCAACAAATAGGGCCAAACCTTCCTGTGAATAAGTACTGAAAAAGACAGTGAGACCTACCGACTCTGATGTATCGATGCTCATTTATGGCTTTAATTTGTGCAGAGCTGAGGAGGTGCCAGCGAACGAACATCGACATGTTGAGGACGTTTCCGTTTCTAATAGCCTCTTCAAAGTAACCTGAAAGAAAATGGCATTCTGAATCAAGAGAAGCAGAAACCAGAACTTACGTTGTTGACCTAACAGCTGCGATTTTTCTACTCATAGAAGTTATTCAGCTCTTAGGGGAAAGTTATGCTAATTTTTCGTTCGGTATTATTTCCATGGCTTTCCCCCATACAAAGTATCATTTTTGTTTGCTAGTAAACTGGAACCAGATCTTTCCATCTTCGCATGAAGGTATTGAGGGCCTAGTCCCGTGCTTCCTTCCCTCTGTGCGCTGAAAACAGTGGGTTCAAGCACGAGGAATTGAGAAATCTGATTCCAGGTTAAGTACCAGGAGTTTTTTCACCATAATTGAAAGTAGGTTGATAAAGCGGTTATTTTTTGGCAAACGATAGTGGAATTTTATGAAATGTTTTACGAAATTAATTTCGCTGTACGATGGTGGAGAAATCTCGTGGGAATCATTTTCTGTGGCTAAATGACATTTCACGACTCAAAACTAGCAAATTCTCTTCCCTTCAGGTATACAATATAGACTGAGAAGCACCGTTTCATTCTAGTGTTTAAAACAGTATGTTCGACGAGTAGCGAAACACACACAGTTGCCGAGAACAACGTGCACAACAAAGTTTGGAAGGACCAGCGAGGGCAGCATGCACAATGAGGTTTGAGTTCAGCGCGACACATCGTAGCATGGATACGACAATTAATCCCAATGAAATAATCTTTTCATCTCGGCCTTTGATATGTCGAGCCGAACCAATCAACTATGAGGAGCAACAGCCATATTAAAACAGACAAATTTTGGAAGCCTAAAAAAAACGAATCTCGTTTCCAATCTTTCATGCACAGACTAGAGGCAATTAGTAGCTATTCATTTGCTTTAACTGTGCTAATTGCCAGTGCCGCAATTTTCCAGATCAAGATTCTGGTCAAGCGAGAGGAGGCTGTTCACCTTAGTTGTCAAGCAATTGATGAAAATTGCAGTTTTTTTGTAAATACAGGGACGGCGCCACGGATCTCAATGCGGGGGGGAGGGGGGCAACATGAAATGTGGAGGGGGGCGATGACGTACTGATAAGTCAATATAATAAAAAACGTCTTTAAGTGTCAAAAAGTGTGGGGGGCAATACCTCCCCCCCCCCCCCCCC
>JAOBRC010785004.1:0-10080 GCA_027575255.1 Scolionema suvaense | reverse complement strand
AAAAGGGCCTCTATCGTCGGTCATCAATCGAAATCTATCGGTCAATGACCGATGACCGACGGCTATTTGAAGGCCTGTTCTACCAACTAAACAAAGAATCTGTAATAGTAATTTGACACTCTGATTTGGGGAAACACAGAAGTTAGTCATAAGAGAGTAATTACACCAAGGGTCAGTGACAGGACCGGTAGGTATTAACAGACAAGACAAATTGCGCTACCCTGTAAGCCAAAGTTGAGATCAGTGGCAGAGTATTTGTGGATGATATAGCTGCCATTGGGACATGCACAATATAAAGAGGATGGGTGAAAGTGCAAGCTACTTTGAAAAATACAAGAAGTTCACATTCTCAATCACAAAATCAATATATATGAAGATAAGTGCACTAAAACGAAAGTAGGGAAAAGAGAAAAGAGAAGAGCAAGAAGAAATATTCGCCAAGGAAGGGCTGATGCAGAAAGTGGACAAGTACAAATACTTGAGCGATGTAATTACAGAAGATGGATGAAAACACTTGTGTACATAAGACCGAGTGCAGAAGTCATGGAATATGACCCAACAGGCAACATATCGTGGGAAGTGAGAAGGAAGTGGGAAAAGGAACTATATTGCCAGCTATAGCCCAAGACTGAAACATGGTGCCCATTAATGCTATCAGAAGAAAAAGCCCTGGACTTACTTAATTGGTGCAACAAATACACATTTGTACGAACGCGTCAACAGAATTTTGTGTCCTAAGCGAATGCAGCAAGTTTTAAATACGTTCGCTGACGAACGCCTAGCATTTTCCCATGACATTCACTTTTCTTCTTCACTGATGTCTGCTATCTATTTGGACTAAAAAGCGTCCTATAAAACAGACAAATACTGGATGTCAGGACAGATGTCTCCATTGCCTGATTAATAAACATCGATACTTTCGCAGTGTTGTTAAATTCAATGGACTAATCTGAGGTAAATGGCATGCAATGGGCAAGCACAGACCGCTGCGATAAGTAACTAGGATAGATGAACGCACAGACCTTACTTCTTCATGAAAGGAGCGCCATTGTGCATGCGTATCTTTGCACGCTCCTAAATATGCATAGGTGAGTATTTTGGGTGCTCCTAAACGTTTCCCATAGCACTCCTTTATAAAATATTTCACCTTTACACACTAGAGTTATAACATATCCCACTTCGAACAAAATGTGACCCTAACAAGAAGTGGAGACATCAGGTTATTTCTATATCTGCTCTTTTTCAACCATGTCATCAAATATGTACCAGGAACTAAATTGTGTTGTGGTAGCAGAGCACTAATGTGCAGGAAAGTACGATTATTCCTGGAAATTTTATTTGTTCAACAATCAGATCACCGGGAAGCGGCAGAATCAAAATGGAGGTTCTAGCTGCCGTAGTTATCAGCTTGAGAACTAGACAGCGGCGGGCATAACTCATTGAATATCTAGCAGACTCTATCTTTATCTAGTGGTTGATCATGGCAGACATGCAGTACAATATTACAGTTAAACGCCAAAGAATTTCAAGTTATAAGCTATTAACTGGCAAATGTTTGCAGCTGCCCAATAGCCGAAGTCACACTGAGACGTGCAACGAGTGCATTTTTCTTCACTTGCCAGTGTGACCTGTTCGACGAGCGAATATCGGTCGAGACAGGGCTATTCTCTCGTCCAAATGTACCCATCAGCGTGACGGAGCGAATTCAGTGGAAAGCTATTTGCGATTCTCACTTCGAACTCCCACCTAGTTTTCAAAGAAAGCTATTCTTATATGGAAATAAATGGTAGGCTAGACATTACATGAGTAGTGCTATCTAACACAGCTACAATATTTACAACTCGATTTAGGTCAACTATGCGGGTGTTTACTGCCTCTTAAATTTTCGCATGTCCAATCGGTCACACTGATGAGAGACGAGTGACCAGCAACGTGCGAATTTGATTTCGCTCGTCGTTTGGACTTGCGATTTCAGACGAGCGATGTGCAAAATTTTGCAGTTAAATTTTGCACCTCTTGCAGGGTCACACTGACGGGTGACACGAATTTTGCACATCGCTCGTCACTTGTCGCTCGTCTCAGTGTGACTTTGGCTAATAAATGCTCAGTAGTAAATGCACTTAGCTAGTGTTAGTACATTCGCATTAACAAGCACTGAATGTATTACCGGATATGACGGGAAACTATTCTGATTAAAGCAATATACGGGTCTAAAATAATTTTTGTGGTGGTAATAGAGCCTTCGAAAACATGACTGTAGCTTTTTATTTCATGAAAAAGCTGTTGTAGTTCCAGAGATATCTGCTTTCAAAGTTATGGGAGACTTTTGGCTTGCTACCATTTTGCTTCTCATCGGTAGTTATGCATGACGCATGGTCAGACCAAAAGGAATTATGTCATCTTACTAGTTAAAATGCTACTCATTGAACTGATGTGTGAATCTGAATTTTACGTAATCTCAAAGAGGGTTGTAATATGTTGCTCAAAGCGTTAAAAAGGAATCCTTCTAATGTTCAGTTACTAAGGAACACCATAGACCCTAGAAACGGTCTTATATGACGTCACTGATGAGCAAAATTGAGAATTATAGGAACTGAAAAATATCGAACTTTAAAGTGACGTTACGGAAGAATCACTGAAGCTTTTCTGCTCAAATAAAAACCAGTGTTCATGATTTGGTAAGATCTACCACCAAGTGAAATATGGTTTTAGAGCGGTATATTGCTTCAAGTTATTTAACAATTATGAAGCCATTAGAGAAGTACCTAAAAAGAATGGAACAGGTCATTCCAAAAAGTTCTCAAGTTACTTCATTGGGTGCACCTCACGAGCGGGTGACCCTCGTTTTATTCATGCGGAGGGTTTACAGAGCATGCATATGTCGTTAAAAGGAGTTAGGCAAAAACATGTGAATAGTGATGAACTCCTAAAATTTTCAAGGAGTTTGTCAAAGAACGACTTAAAAAATTTATTTGTTGCACCCTGACTTAACAAAGAAATAACTGTTTGAATAGAGAGTAACCACTGCATATTGGGGAGTGATAGCAGAGCTTGGGGTCTGCCCATTGTGTAGCTCATAGGTTTTAAACGACTTACTTTTTTAAGGTCCCTACTTTGCTCTCATGAGTCACGCCTAGAAAAATGGCAGTTGCAGCTTGGAAAAGACCAGATGAGTTAGAATGAAGACACATGGAGAGATGGCCCAGTATGAAGTACAGTACACAACTGAAGACATATATAGATAGTAAATCTAAGGAAGAATGGAAGGGAATTCTGAAGGGTAAAATTGATAAATGGGTGACCAAAGAAAAAAAGAAAAGAGGGAAAAGTGAAACAAAAATGTGTTTCTGCGACAGCGCGTCAATACAGACACCTCAGTATCTCTAGGAGATGTTTATGGAACCATGCAAAAAGCATCCTGAAGATAAAACTTAACATGTTATAGCTTAAATGCATCTACGAATCACGATTCACCACAACTGTTTGCCCAATGTGTATATATAGGCAACATGAATATACTACTGGAGCCCTGTCAGTTGGAAACTATGAAACCGTGGAGGCTATTTTTGCAAGGAACAATGTGGTAGAAATGCAGGAATTGGGAAATCTGATACAAATAGCCGTACATATCAGACAGGATATTGAAGAATGGAAGGGGCGAGATGGTGATAGGAAAGAAGATTTTATTGGGCAGGCAGCAAGAACAGGATAGCATACAGACAGAATGATAATTTAGAACAGATGCTACACCAAACAGCAGAATGGAGCAGAAGTAAAGGAAGATTAAACAAAAAGATGATAGAAGGGCCTAAGAGCTGGAAAAGTGAAAGGAAGGGGTTACCAAATTTTTAATGAAGCTTATTAAGTCATAGAGACTTACCATCAGTAAGTGCGATAAAAAACAGCATTGCCTGCCACTTGCTGAAAAGGGCTCTTTAGAGGAGACTGAAAACGTTTTTTTTTTTCAGCCCATACTACAGCTACCTTGCTGTAGTCTGCGTAATTAAGAGATAATCCATTCATGGCGTATGATACAGAAACTGGTCTTTGTACACTGATCTCCCAACAGATTTCGATAGGTTTAGACCTTGTAAATGTAGTTATTTTACTGTTCTTTGTAACTCTCATCTTACTCAAGGCTTCCAACAGTCTCAAGCTATATTCATGAAAACATTTCATCTTCAAAAGTGATAGGACTAGATGGTATAGTTTCTGAAAACTCCATGTAGCAAATGAAAATCTTTTCTGTTGAAGTCTGAGGAAGAACAAAAGAGCTGCATTAGGTTGAAGCCAATGCTTCTGACCAATTTCTATGAGTCAAATGAAGAATATATATGTAAGATAATCCTGGTATAAATAATTTGAGTTTTTCGCAATCAGGCTGCTCACTGTTTTGAAAATGTTTACATTCTGATCTACTTCACCTGCAAATAGGGTGAGTGCGACTTTAACCTCAGATAGGTGGCCACAGTAGATTTTTGCATCCTTGCCCCAGTCAGGTACCAAGTTATGTTTGTGTTTATGTTGTTCTTGTGTTTTATTGATTTTACTGGATGTTTTTGTATATGACTGTAAAGATTGTGTATAAAAATTGCTTTCTTTTTTAATCACTTTTTGTATTTGTTTCTAATTTTTTTTTGGTTTTTCAGTCTTTTTTTGGTTTTTTGCTTGTTTCTTGTTTTTTGTCATTTCTTTAGTTAAGTATTTATTTATCTGTTAATATTTTTATTGAATTGCGAATTATTTATTTGATGCTCAATAGTGTCTTTCTCGTATCGTGACGTGATTGCTGTTTTGTTTGCATATTGCTGTTTCTTGTAATGTAGTTTCCTCTTATTGTTTTCTTGTACGTCGAAAGTTGACAACAGACCGTCTGGATAGGGCTGAGTGTTGGACGCCCAGGAAACATGTTGAAAGCCACAGCCTGAGTCACAATTGTTGGTGTCCAGATGGTCCTTATTTAGCTCGTTCAGGTTTTGTCTTATGATTCTATGTTCTTTTGTGTTTTTATTCGTGGAGTCATTTGTTTTTTGTTTTGTTTCTTGAGTATCTGTCCTTGCCATTGCCAGATTCTTCACCCTGTAATAGTGGAGAGTGTCTCTGGTCTTGTGGGCTTATGTTCCACTTTCTTAAATCTCCACTACATTTAGTTGCGTCTTTCATGATCGGTGTTGTGGGTATGGTTTATTTGAAGATGCATCATAAGAAACTGGGAATAGGGCAATATTTTTTTAACATACAGATGAAACAGGCATTTCTACTGAACTCACTGTGAATCCCTTATTGATAGCCACACTTCAAGCCTTTATGCGCCTATGAGAAATACAAACCTGACTGACCCTGAAGTCAAACTGGGGGCAACTATGTAATATTTGAAGTGCACTCTTCGGAGAATCATGGCGCAGATAAACTGCTCCTGTAAAAGACATGGCTTTATTCAGCTCACAAGATTTCATTTCCGTACAAAAATTGGTATGTAAAATTTTTGTATGCCTTTTCTGTAAGAAACAATACAGCAGCTTTATTAGCAACAAAAGTGATTAGAAGGGCAGGTTCTTAACCTGAATTGAGTGCTTTGTACTTCTTGTTGGGTACCTAGCTAGTCAAAGGCACACATGCAAATTTGAAAGAATACAAAATTAGTAGTTTCTCTCTTGTACCTAATGATAGACGGGAGGGGTGGGTGATTGCCAAAAAAGTGCAAGGTAAGATTTTTCAGGGAGTAGTTAGGCAAACATATTTTGGTGATCGAGTTCAGCCCAGTCCACATAATGTCACTTCTACTATCCTACTGTCAAAAAATGGATGACAGTGGCAGGTACATGGTTGTGAAAAGCCTAATGTTTTTATGGGGTGGAGAGATATGGCCGTTTCTAGTTGGGGGGAGTTACCAGTGTTATGGTAACTTCTATACCTTCCTAGTTTAGGTACATCGGAGACTTAGTTTTTGTTCAACCAGCTCATTTGTTCAGGCTAGCTAGTTATATTTATCGTGCTGGTCTAATTTGTTAGCTATCTATTTATGCATATGATATAAATTTGTTCAGATAGCTAAATGATGTGTGGTTGGATGGAATATGTGATTACCTACTAAACCTTAGAACAAGCTTGCAGTTTTTAATTAAGGCCAATTTGTTATATAATGGTTTGGAACATCGCATAGCTAGCTAGATAGATATGGTAGCTATGTATTACGCTGGGACTATTATATCGTTACCTGTGAGGGACAGTATCTGACAGGCATCTGAAAAATAAATGTTAATAGTTAGAACAAAATTAGTTCTATCAATTGAAGAAACGAGCACTATGTAGATCTCATACTTATATAGCTCGATCTTCATTAAACTTTCATGGGTTTTGGGAAATCGAAATTATGAGGCTTTGACTAGGATCTGAAGTTCGACATGGGTAACGAAATTCAAGAATAGAGCATCAAGATTAAGATATCTTTCTTTTGGTAGTGTGTACGACTGATATACGTTGGGTTTACAGTTTCCTAGGGACAGCACTGTTAAATTGTACATATAAATAACGAAATTTTTTATTATAAACATTCTATCAAATTCAGTCTCTTCAAGGAAAGAGAGTGTGTGTGGAAGAAATTTTTGTTGAATTTTTCTTTGCCTGGGAAAAAAATTTGCTATTTGATGGCTGTTTGATGAGTTTTGCATGAGAAAATTTTGCGATTGAGTGGTCTGTGTTAATACTTTTTGTGATGGAAGAAGATGTCCTGTTTCATTCGTTGGGCTGACAAAGCAATTTTAGAGCTGTAAAGGGGCTGATATTGATGCTTGAATGTTTTTTTTGATAACTTTGCAGAATAAATTTTTGTGATGAGCTGAACAAGAAAAGTTTGCTTAAGAAACTTTTGTCATTGGCTAACTACTAGTAAATTCTGTTTAAGAAATTTTTGTAAAAAAAGACCAAAATCGCAAAAATGAATTCCAAAAAAATATCTTCTGCAAGTACTTTCTTCCCTTAAAGGAGAGCGGATGTCAATAAAATAAGTTCGTCTTAAATTAAAGATAGTCATAAAACTTTTTGCTGGCTTTTATTTGCTTTCTAAACCTTTTGTTGGCCAAGAGTCCACCACTCAGGTAGCATGCCTTTCCCCTACACTCGCTGCTATTAGTGCTTGCGGCCTACTGAGGAGAGAGTCTGGACACTAATCCACATCAATTACTGTGACGTCAGAATGGCTCTACACATCATGCTGTGCGCTCTTGGTTTTAATTGTTTTCGGAAGACGGGGTTTGAATATTTTGAAAGCTCTCTTTGGATAGAAGCCACGCTCACTAGGGAAAAGTATGTTTCAGCGATCATGACAACCCGAGCCATGGGAAGACACTTATTAGAGATGCTTTGAAAGAGTAGATGTTGATGATGACTATGGATTATCAGATGAATGCATGGATTTGATACATGCAATGTGTTGTCTGAATACACCTTTTGTTACAAACAACTCAGATTTTTTGTTTCGCCCCAAAATATTGTTTTATACATTACTAAAAATGGCCCCAAAAGTTGTTTAACAGTTGCTTAAATTCATTGCCTCATAATGATGACTCAGTTCTATGGCAGATCCAATCCTTGATGATGAGCTACTTATTAGGATCACAGTAGAAGCAAACAATGACAGTGGAGATATATAGTGCATTTTGTTTCGAGGTCATTGAATGTTTTTACAAAAATCTGTACAATCAGATAGAGTTGTTTAAATGTGGAAGTTAAATTTGCCCCACCTCAGTGTTTTGTAAGTTGCTTAAATTTTGAGCTTTTTTCGGGGCGGTTGTTTATTTTCAGTGTTGTTTATAAAAAAGCGTGAACTAGATAATCCCTTATCAATGGGAAAACATACTTCCACTATAGCTAAAGGAATGAAACTTGGTACACTTATTCATGATCATAATGGAAGGTCACATGACACGTTTCACGTTCATTGACCTTCTAGTTTGTAAATTATACCCCTTTTGGAGTCATGAATTTAATAGAAATGGCTGTATGTTACAAAATTTAAAAATATTTATAAAAAATAGAGTAACCTTACACAAATACGACCAAATTTGGATGTAACTTGCCAATAGGCGATAGAAAACGATTGCGGAAAACTGAAGGTGAATTTCCCAATTATTTTGGTACTTATAGGCTAGTTAGTAAATTGTCAATCACCCACTGAACTCTCAGGAATAGGTGGTTGCCACACCCATTTACCTTCCCTTCGGCAACAAAAATTAGCTTAAACGATGTCTGAGGAAATTTTGGTAACAGTTGTGAAGTTTCAGAACCAACAGATGAGATGAGTGGATCAGGAATTACAGTAACTTTTTCTGGAGAGGGTGGGGTGGGGGGGGGTACCACCCCCGTGTCCCCGCGGGCCGTTAGTAAATCTTCTGGAGTGGGGCCCAGGGACCATGACTTGTTGATAGACGAGGAGCAAAATGCAGTTTCTATCCCTCTAGCTGGCCACATCTGCAGACATGGTATCGTTGGACAAACATTGTGCAAATGAGAAAAATGCTTCATTGATGGATATTCAAAAAAAAATTTGAGGTGACTCGGGCTTGTACATAGCATAACAGCATCGAAAAATGAGAACAGCATCGAAAAATGATCGTGGAACAGCTCAGAAACATTGGCAATTAGACATAGATTGTTGTTAAAACCTTGAGAAATGGGTGTAGAATATTGGAAAAACTTTGAAAAATGCGTGTACTGCCGCGTGGAAAAATTGTAGAATGCCGCAGAAAAATCGAAAATTTTGCGCAAAATGGCATGGAAACATTGAAATGTGCATAGAATATCGCAAAAACATGGGCGTAAAACATTGTGAAAACATTGCTAATATGTGGTGACTATTTAAGCCAGTCCTATATTTCAGTTTTCAGTTTTCACATGCATCTCAGTAAGCAAACGAGAGCTTGACTAACAAGACACTCTGTTTTAGTGAATATATTGAAAAATTTTGCAAATAGTGAGTCTAGACTAATGATACCTGAGGCATTAATTTAAGAGGTCAATTTGTGCTAAAAATAATGCCATAAAGCCAGGGCGTTCAAGGCTCCGCCCTGGTGGGTCCTGCTTTCTATGCCCTGTAGAACCCCCAGTTGCATACAGCTTTTGCAACTGCTAATTTTAGAATTGTGAGGTTACTCTACGCACTTTTCTATGCACCACAGGGAGGGATATAAGAGCATATAGGCTAGTCAGTTTTTTACATTGATCTCAGATAGATTTCTGATGGTCATTTAATCCTGTTGCCCATATATGAATTGTGGAAATGTTTTTCATGCTATATCTGCAACTGTTGATGAATGGTTCCTTTTCTGTTGTCTGACTGCTCAGTGCTCTGGACCTGTCTGGCTTTTTAAGTACGTCCTAAAGTATAGATGGAAGAATTTGTTAGAATGGTGTAACAAAAATGTGAAATATGTTCAAAATGCTGAGAAAATCTACAAATTCTCCTAAAAGTGTGCCAACGCAGTCTTGAATCCTGTTGTTGGTTCTTCTTTACGCCACAGATTGGTAGACGTTGTTGCCATCATTAAGTATTGTTTTATACTGTATTCGTCTTGAGAAGTGAAACTTCATTTGTTTAGATATACAGGAACTTCAAAATGAGCAGAAAAGATGGAAAAAGTGATGATTTAAGAGTAAGCATCTTTGTACATGTTGCATTTCTGTTTGGTAGTGCTTTGTAAAGGTCCTTAAGATTACTGTCATGTACAGATTTTGATAGTGTTTTCGTTCAGTAAATCCAGATCTATCAGATCCTCTCCCTTTAAGTGTGCCAATAACTAATAAATTAAACCTGTTGTTATTAAAATAGCAATCGGTTCAAGATATTCGCATTGAAGAATGCGGGAACTTTCTTCCATAGTCCTGTGTGGCCAGGACATTTCTTGTTCATTAGCATATTTGATGCGTGCTCTTTACTTTTATTTAGAACATGCTGATGTCATTTCGCATCGCTGAACTTCAGACACTGCTTGGATCATGTGGACGTTCCAGGTCTGGGAGAAAACATGAACTGTTAGGCAGAGCTCTTAACTTGTTGAAGACATCAGAGGGAACTGCACTCCG
>JAOBRC010784893.1:0-10082 GCA_027575255.1 Scolionema suvaense | reverse complement strand
AGATTCCCACATATGTTGCATGTCCAGACTACGCGGTCATGATAACATTAATTATTCATGACCAAAAACGCAGAAAAATAAGCAGTCTGAACACACGGACTGTCATGTAAAAAAAAGCTAGCCCGCGACGGTGGTCTGAAATGTCCCATGTAATTGACCCCATGGTGTACCCTCCATAGAGACCTGTAAACAGGTACGGTAATGACTCGACTAAGCCCATAGGGGCTTATTTGCCAGAAATGGATTGGAAAGTAGGGAATTATTCGAAGGGGGAGGGGATTATTAAATTTCTGCGCCTAGAAGCCCGTTCTGGTACAGCATTTTTTGTAATGTTTTGATGATTTGACTCAAATGAACCATTTTTTGGCTTTCTGAATGAATCGAAGGGGCAAAACATGGAGAAGAAACTGGTCAACAATTATTTCAATTAGATATTGTAATTTTGGTTGGTTCTGACAGGTTTTTGAAAAGATCCAACCATTTCCTTTGGATTACACTTCCTAGTGTGGGGGCTTATTCGATGGTGGGACCTTATTTGTCAGAAATTGGTTTAGGGGCGGGGGCTTATTTGAGGGGGTGCTTATTCGAAGGAGAGGCTTAATCGAGTATTTACGGTATCTGTTGTCCTAAGAACCTTCCAAACTCCAAATGCGATTTTAATGATTCTTACTTTGTATCTACCATCCTGGCCATTTATCTTTGGCAAAACCCTGTAAACTCCCCGCTTCCCCACTATCAAAGCTTGACTAGATGTTTTCTGGTTTTACAGCATTGATATTGGGGAAAGGGGTAAATTACCACGAAAAGTAACGCAATGTATGCCTTTTGCCGTAATTAATGGCCAGGATTGTCTAATGGCGGGACGAGATTAGCCGAGATGAAATTTCATCTCTCCTCGCCTCATGTAAACACTTCTATGGACTTGACCACAGGGCGGGTGAAATTCACCCCGGGATGAAATCTCGCCCCGGGATGAGTTTCACCCCGACACTCCTGTTAACGCAGTCTAAGAAAGGTTGAAAGAACGGCGCGATATTGCCGATTTCAGAGAAAATAGCGAATCTTTGAATTTGTCAGTGAGAGAAAAATAGAGTTTTGAACATTTTATCTCTGTCAATGAGCCTTTCAGGTGCTTTGAATGTTGTGCGTTATTTGCATTCATGATGCAATCTGCTAGTGGCGTAGAAGCTGCATAAAATATTTATTCTGTTCTGAAGAAACGTACTGGTGACCGCAAGTGTTTTGATTCTCTCTTGCTACAAGTGTTTGTAGGAGAACTGAAGCTGGACTTGAAAGCAGCTAAGTTCTACTGGACTACATTCAGATGTGACATGTTCTTTTTTACGATAGCCACCGAACTGAGACTCACAGAGACTCTGTCAATAGAAACAATGACTGACAGGCATAAAAAAGCACTTGTCACACACATGTCGCAATATGTCACATCATTTCTTGATCAAAAGAAAATTGTAGGAGTAAGAAAATTGTAGGAGTTTTGCAGCATTTGCCATTTGCCAAAGTTCCGCGGGGACTCACAATGGCCTTTAGCAGCGCGCGACGAGTAATAATATAACATTGGGGCGGAATCCAACTGATCACCTCTATGTATCAACACAGTGTATTTACGAGACAGCACGCCAGAACGCATGGATATTTTTCTGATTTGGAGCCACGTGGTGCTTATGATGAACATTCCCCATAGCCATGAGACAATTAATTGGATTGGACGCGTTCAATGAGACCACTTGAATTCCACCAATCATTGATGGTTTTATAGAAATCTACATTTTCTACCGCTCACTCATACCAATATACCACATAGGAACAGGTCTCACTGCAATGCAGGCCAAAAAGAAGGATTACCTATGCATCAATGCATTGTAGCTACATGACCGTACTCCAAAGCACATGCACATTTCTCTGA
The DNA here is from genome assembly GCA_027575255.1 of Scolionema suvaense. Taxonomy (NCBI): domain Eukaryota; kingdom Metazoa; phylum Cnidaria; class Hydrozoa; order Limnomedusae; family Olindiidae; genus Scolionema; species Scolionema suvaense. The sequence goes on along the minus strand of JAOBRC010784893.1, from coordinate 8,158 downwards.
TTTGGAGCCACGCTGTGTTTATGTTTCCATAAGACCACCTGAATTCCACCAATCATTGTTGATTTCATTGAAATTTACATTTTCTGCAGCTCCCCCATGTCAAAAAATAAAAGATATCTTACGCACGGAATACAGAATAAGCCATGCAGCAACCTGAGCTTGCTTGCATGGCGATTATACACATAATAAAAACATCGCTGGACGGCAAATTGCCCACTGATGCAAAGATCCTACATAATGCTTTAAATCGTGAGGGTCTTGCAAAAAGGCTAATGAAACCAGTGCGATTTCATTGCTTGAACCTTGAACAGATTCAGAAGTCACTTCAGACAATTGTAAATAGGCATAATTGGCAAAATCTTTTGAAAAACTGGGCGTGGTCAGGAATAGGGAGCATTTCCCTCATAGTCCTAAAAGTCCGATCCGTCAAACCAAGTCGTCAACCCGTGGAGGCAAGCAGTGTAGCCCTGATTTTCTACACCGCTGAAGAATACCATAAGACATTTGGATGTGGTGACTCACAAACGCCCTATTTCTAAGTTTTGATATATTTTGCACCTGATTTTACGGATAGTATCTTCCACAGCTTACTTTTCTAAAGGTAGTCTATGCAATAAAAAGGGAACACGTTAAGCTTCAATGGTGATTTGGGCAGTAAGATATTTCAAAGCATTAGGCTTAGCCAGCCTCTCTTTCTGACTGCACAGTAGCCTAGTGCCCATGCGCTGAAAACAAACAGGAAACAGACTCTGTTCCTTGCTATCACATGTACCTCGTACTCTTTCTGAAGCTGCCGTGACTCGGCAGGCGAGATTCGGTGCAGATGTAGTGGAAAGTTAAAAGAACATTACCTCAAATTCTAGGATGAAGATATGCTCTCTACACTACAATCGCCATTGGGGTTAACCTTTCAGTGCAGGAAAATAATAGCTTGAGAGGGAACAAAAAGGTTCAAAGCTGGAATAGGTAAAAAAAGGCACCCACTGAGGATTCACATGAAGTACAAAAACCCCTCTTTGACGGGCTTTGGGTTTGTTCAAAGTTGCACCTGAAACTTTTGGTCATATCATCTCTGTCAGAAAAGAAGTGTATAGAGCAGTAAAGAGAATTCATGGATGAAACAGATAGATCCACTCAAGGCAATTAAATGAAACTTGACACACATAAATAAATGTTGCAGCAGAAGAAAACATGCAATTTTTTTCTGAACGTCATGAGCGGAACACGACTCTCAAATATGTTCTTTCTCTTGACGAATGAATATGTCCGCACAGTACTCATCGATATGTAATAAAGGTTGTACACTGAAAAAGGGTTATCTACAGAGACTAGGTTATATTTTAGGAGTTTCATGCTGGTCAGTAACTTAATTAAGAAAGCGAAAATCCAGACTTTACCCCCGTATGTTGAACCTCCTGCAGCACGAATTTTTTTCGAATTAGACATTTTCTGAAAGAACGCATTGAAAGCCATCATTTAAGCCCAAAATCGTTGTAAATAGTTTAACAGACGTGAAATAAGAGCAATAAAACCGAAATGACATTAACCTCTGTCAGAAAATGGCCACGAGACACCCCCCTGTTATAGGTATGACAACCAAATTTGCGCCAAAAGATGCGCAAATAAATTTTGTTAAGACTTGCAAAAAGTTGCTGCGACAGCTTCTGTAAAAAATCTCAGACTGGGGGGGGGGGAGTGGGGGGGTTGGAAAACCCCCTTGTTATGAAAACGTTAATATAGATTCAGAAAAATAGCAGAATACATTTGCTGCAGGTACCTTCTGCGGGAGGCAGACCCATTTAGGTTGGTGATTTGGCATCAAGAGGGGGATCAAATCTGCCCGCGGACCCTTAAATTGGACCAAAGAAAGTATTATTGTACCATTACGCCCTAAACCTATTGGACAACTTTTGATTGTTTAACGCCAAAAATAGCATCCAAAGCTGAAATAGGGTAAGTCATGTTCGTATTCGTTACACTCAACCGAACATGACACATTCATGCGCAATTCTTACCCTTCAAGAGAATACAACCATAAGGCTTTGCCAATAGATTCCTGCAGCGGGCGATGTCTCGCACATATTCAACACAATAGCTTGCGTGAAATACTGCCATATACGGTTTAACACCGAGCTGCTTGGATAAGAGAACAAAAGATTGTGCAGTCAAGCGTGACGCTATCTGTGCGAGACATGGAACTAGGCCGCACACCGCACGATGTGTGTTATCGGTCTTACCTGCTATTGTTCAGGTATATGGGGCATGTTTTGCTAGGAGAACCCGATTCAAATAATCTCAAAATCGCCTTACAACATTCAACTTCCGCATACATACTGCTCCCGAAATATGTACAAACATACATATATATACTCTATATCGTGCTCTAGACCGGGACAAGAGCATACCAGGTGACGCCTGGCATGCCTCATATTTTGCTCACAAAATCATGCTTCTCCTTAGCCACTCCTCGCCCTGCGTGGTAATGAGTGAAATTTTCAACCTATGCAAATACGAATACTACTGTAACGGACACGTTGCTAATAACGGCGTGAGTAAAGCGGATGACAATCGCGAGGAAGCGCATGCATCTGGTCGATATCGGTACAGTCCCTGGGCGAAAAAACCCCTGTGGGGACAAAAAACCGTGAGACCGTATTTAATATCCGTCAGAAGCTTGGTAAATGCGTGCCGTCATCCTTTACAGCAGCACTCATGTTTGCAGTAATATCTCCAGTACTTGTATGTTTCTCCGTAAATGTAATGCCAGGTTGTCCCGTACAAATAAGTAACGCAACTCTACCATCGTGTCAAATGCGCCAATACAAACTTCTCACAACATTGAAATCAACGACAGAAAAAGGAAAATTTGACTAGTGATTGGGTTCTCTGAAACGCTAATAACCTCAAGTGCTGTTTTCTCCGCCTTAAGCCCCTTTTATGGCGTTTCTCACAGTAGCAATCAAGGAGCCAATTTGATGTCACACTTTAGGGTCTCGCACAAGTAACCTTAATGACTCTTCGTGGCTGTATTGCGCATGAATTCATGAAAATTAGAGAGAAAATTTCAATACTAGACTTTCTACTTTTCACACATCTGTCTTAAGTTGACATTCACCACAAATCCTCCCTAGGACGCTACAATCGCGGACAAAATAAAAGTGCACAAAACCAAGACACTGCATTCTTCGCAGCAATTCAACATAAACTTACGACTACTACCTAGAATGACATGTATATTGAAACATGCTATAGTTTGTTCGCTCACGCCCCTCCTCATCTCCAATGTTGACAAAATAGAGAATCACCAGTTCAAGATTGCTCTCTAACACAAGCTATGCCATCTACCACAACATCGTAGAAACGTAACCACAACATTGCAGATGGGGGGATGGAGGAAGCCCACTACGATAATGATAGTTGGTGACATTGGATAGATTGCACTTCGTGCACTTTATTGTGTCCAGGATTTTAAGACTCGTAATATAAACGCCTAAAAACTAAAAACTTTTTTAAGCACTGTATACACTCCGAGGAGTATGCTCGCTATGTTTTGTGATTATTTGGGGTTTGATTTCCCTTTTTAGGGGGAGATGTGGGCTCGCGAGTAGTTTTGAACCCCCTCCCCCGGTTATGTCATTGACCAACGCGTTGCATTGACCAAAAACTGCCTGGTATTAATATGGTTAATAGGGTTAATTGGTATGGAAGCATACAAAAGGTGACATTTCCTTGATATTTTTCAAATACGTTTCAACCGACGATAGATGAAGTCGTATTGACATGCTACTGCTTGATACAGCAAAGCCGTATTCTTTAAGAGCTAATTACTTCAGAAAGCCATTGTCAATCTATCTTAGGTAAATGACGCTGGCCAATTTGTGAAGAAAATCGCTCCACAAACCTGTCTAGCGCATCTAACCAGCAGCAACAGCAGGTAAGTCATATCAGGAGAAGAGACTGGTGCGATTTGGCAAATCATTGAATGGATGTGAGACGGTGGTCGTAGATGCGAGACGGAGGCCGTGCGAGGGAGGTATGGTCAACAAACTATAGCAAGAGTAGTTTGGCGTCTCTCAGAACCCCTGGTCGCTAATCACCATGAACGCAGCAAAAAAGGGACTTGTATGACTTCAAGGGACATCCTGCATGCCAAAATTGTAGAATGCAGTAGAACGCAGTCCTGTAGTACTTTTTGGAACTCATGTTCTTCTGCTTGCTCTTCTTCGCCATTAAGTCGTCATGATTGGTCATGGGGAAATGATACAGCGTTGAGCGTCTATACTAGTCAAGGTTTGTCCCTCATCTACGTCCTGCACGTGCGTGTGCATACAATGGATAAGTGTAGAAGTATGACGTTTTGAATCAGCATGTAACTAGATGACAAGAGGAAAGATAGCAAAGGTGTAATAGAATCACCACGTTATTCATATTTTATTAACGCTAGTGTCTATCGAATTGATTGAAGATATTTTGGTGCTCTCTCAAGCGTAGGAATACTTTTCATTCAATTTTTATGAAATAGCTAATCGACTAACTGCTGTGACATTGACTCAAAGTGAACGTCTGTTCTATCAAGACCATCCATGTCAATATTGATAACTCACATGTAGGATTGCATTACCAAGGGCTATTCAATCATTAATTAACTGCTGGAAGTATTTGCAACTTTAAATCTCAGAATGTAGCATGGTTTTCTGGAAGTCTGTATAACTGATACACGCAGCAAAATCTTTCATTATGATGGTTCGATGGAATCAACAGTGTCAGAATATTCACACGGTTGCCATTATAGTATGGTTATTTCTGCCAATCACAATTTGTTTTATCAACTTCAATTTTCCTGAGTATTGGAGAGGATATAAAACTGTATTCTACAATGGCTCCTCGCCACGCAGAATACCATTTGCCATATGGGCGTCAGACTTTGAAGTAAATCAATATTCGTCAGGTAGAGACGGGGAAATACGAGGCGTCATGCGTGGTAGAGAGAGGGTCAGAGATATAAACCTTGGAGATGTGTATCCATCGAATGCATTTCCGTTGAATCAAAGTGGCACAGTAAGTCAAGCTTTTTTGTGCTTGTTGATTGTTTTGTTTCGTTTTTGGTTTTGATTTGTGCTGATCCATTACAGGGCATGAAAAATGACCTAAAATACAAACCCTTACAAAAAACTCGCACAATAGAAGAAATAAACATGAAATGGTGCACTGATTAGGCAGCTGATGTTCTGAAAATGATTCCGCATTTGTTGTTCGATCGATCTCCGGACGGGAATTTATCATTTCTTGATATACTTAAACGATCTATGGTATCTTACAGCAGTTTGCTGTGTTAGTTGTAAGAGCGAAAATGTCAAAAGAGCCATAATAACTACTCCGTATCATAAGGAAGGAAACCTGCGTCTTTGTAATTGTAGAACGCCAGGATAGGAAATGCCAAAGGAGAGTTTCTGTTATATTGATGACGCAATAAGATCGGCGACATAGCCACTACAACTCATTTCATATCATCTAAATATCCCTTTTTTGATCATGGCGTTGAAACAGGAAGAATTTGGGCCTCGCCATGGGTGTCCAATCTTATGCTTGGCCCAAATTACAAAGGGATGAAGGCCGGCATCAGTTCCACAAGCAGAGAAAATCAGTAAGCACTAAGGTGTTTTCCAAACTTTAGTTTTAAACTTTTAAGTCAGCTTTCTCAGCAGCTGAATGTGACACTCAAGAGCAGGTATCTTATGGTCCTTCATGAAAACAGGCGATTCGTGCAGCACCGAAAACATGCGTTGGAAGCATGACTGCTTCATGTGAATCTAACAAAAGACTTCAGGCGATTTTAAGAAGTCTGCCATGTGCAGATCTCATCGGTCATGACTTGTCATAGCTGCTGTCATAGCTGTCCTGAGCACAAAAGAACTCTACAAATGGCACTACAAAGTGTACTCGAGGGAGCTTGAACCCTCAATCAGGACAATGGCAAACCAACGCAGGTGCGTTTCTCTTTTGGGAACGAGTCCACAAATCAACATGGAGTAACAACTGGGTCTAGGGAAAGTTAACTTTATACAGTGCTCCATATCCTGGTAAAAAGAAGGAATTAATTTCCTTCCTGACTGTGGCCAAAACTGGAGTTCGCTCCAATGTTGCAGACGAAACTGTAACATAGAGATCTTTTACAGAGGAGTATAGTAAATTAAACAGGGCGTACGGTCAAAAGAAGTTCCAGCACAACCTATTACATGGATGTTATGATGCTAAAAGGTCAACATTGTGTTTTCAATGCTCATTGCTCGGACATTGGACATTGACATCCAAAGAGACTACTGCACAATAAGTAACTCAATTCAACAAAACTTCCTTTTCTGGGAAACAATTGTAGAAAGGAGAGGCTTTGTAAATTTGTACTTTCTTTCTTACTGATGATTGTATCCGCAAATAAACTAAATTTCAAGACAATAAAATTGATGCAGAATGTTTCTCCGTAATAGGACGTAGTTTCGTGTCATTTCCAGGAAGCATTGTGACATCATTTCATGGAGGTCATAGATTTTTGAAAATCTGAAATTTCGTATTTTCGGTTTGAAGGCACAGTTTGGTGTTCTTGCTTGATTTTCCATCTATCATTGCTTGTCTAGGCATTTCTAACGAGCCATCATTGATTTTAAGTACTTAAAGGAAAACTCCAACTCCAAAACAAGTTTTACTCGGATGCTAAACACCTAAACATACTAAATCATACAAAATCCCTAATATAAACTGTCAACTTTATTCTTTTGTCAGTGTGAGGAGAAATAACGCTTTAAAAACATTCATAGCCATACCTAGCTTTTGTTCAAGAACCTTACTTTATTCTTCGTACAAGGCCTTTGCATCAGAGTCCGGCTTGGTGTCCAGCTTGTTTTCCAAGCTGTTTTGTTAAGCAATTGTGTACACGATGTGTAAGCAAACGCGTTTGTATAATTTACTTGGAGGGGCAGCGAATTGGAAGAAGGTATGCGTAAGAATGTACTGAGGCAGTTTTGGCAATCTACACGTGTTTATAATGATACTCATAACAAAGAATGGATGGATGGTAGATTGTTCGCTGATACAAAGGCCTTACAGGATGCTTAACGTTATTCAGGATGGTGGAGGGGCCAAAAATGCCACCCCCGTCAGATTTTTTTGAAGAACGCTAGAAGGAAGAGCAGCGGAGTACTGAGACGTCACAACTTTTGGTATAACTTAGTTACACAGATTTTGGTGAAGTTTCGTGATTGTACCTTTTGCGGTTCCCGCGATACAGGTCATTTGTCGAGACCACCTACAATCCTGGTAAAGATATTTTGGCACAGAGTAAATGAAAATAACTAATAATGTTCAGCTACACGTGGTCACAAATCAACCGCAAACGATAAACACGGCATACTGTGGAGTTGCTTGCCTGTATTTGCTATACGAATTTTATCATGTGCGACATAAAGTTTTTCAATATGCAAGACAACGTGATATAAACTTGATCAGGGGATCGACATGAAGAACCTCCACGCGGTGGTCCCTGGGTGCGGGAGGGCTCTTCGGAGACTACCGCAGCGAATCTTCTAGGAGCTGGAGCGGTTGGACCTTGAGTAGGGGAAGCGGCTTAGTCTGCCAACTTGCTCAAACCAACCCTCCCCCGATTACATTAATTACAAAAATTTTCGGACGTTTTATTTTCGACAAAAAATTTTCGGACTGTTTTCATAAATTTCGGACAATTTCTGACAGAATTTCGGACAATTTTTTTTACCCCAAACTTACGTCCGAAATCCGTAAAATAACATACTGTTTGACCTAAGATACAAAGGAAATCACTCTTTTTCACCTAATTTGTTCAAACACAGAATACAACATCTCATTACAAGTCCACCAAGGGATCCTTTGCTTCGAACTTTCTACAGTAAGAGCGTTTGGTTTGCAATCCATGTAAAATTCCTAATGGTTTGTAACATGCTTTGAAGATGGTAGTACAATCCTAATAACCAATTGGTGTTAATTAGTTTTGTTATACTTTGTTAGAGACGCTCTCTCCGACGGAGCACAAGCTCATGCCGTTTTCAATTTGTCTGAATGCTATACAATTCTTTGATTTTTCCCAGTTAAAACTGTTCTGCTCAGCATTTATAGCCAAATATAAGGGCTG